>VZTE01000766.1:2980-19828 GCA_013397775.1 Eulacestoma nigropectus
GGCTCTGTGTGGTCCCCTCTGCTGCAAACCCCTTCTCCCAAGCCAGAGAGCATTGGCCACCTCTAGCATTGGTCTGCTCCCAGTGTGGGGCAGGAAGGCCTTGATGCTCTGGCCAAACCTACTGCAACAAAAGGACCTTGGCTGATGGTCGCCCTACTTGCACCTCAGACCAGCTCCGTTCCTCTTGCCGCTCATGACCTTTCGCTGTTCTTTTGCCTCAATAAAATTCTTTGGCATTGCAGCATGGTGATGTCTCCTCTTCCTTCACTCGCACACACTGGGATATTTTGCCTTTCCAGTGCATCCCACAAAGTCTTCACTTGCTTGAACCCAGGCCTGGATTCACTAATGCAGTTCTACCCCTGCCTCTGATGCCAGCCATGTATGGGTTGTGTTTTCACTTTGGCTGGACACCAGTTGCTCCAGACCCTCATCATCTCCCCAGCCCATATACAGATCCACATGAGCAGGTCCTTATCCTTGAGGGCCCAGAGCTGAGCATGCAACTCCCGTCTCTGCAGAGCAGAGCAGGGGGTCAGAATCGCCCCCTCACCTGCTGCCCACACTGTAGTGATGACCCCAGGGTGTGGGCAGTTTCTGGTCCGTGCATTCACATGGCCAGGGCATGTCCAATTCTTCATCCACCAACCCCCCAAGTCCTCCTCCTCGGGCATGCTCTTAATCAACTCATGACCCATCCAATATCCATTACTGAGATTGCTCCAATTCACATTTAGGATCTTGCACTTTGTCCTTTTAACCTTCATGACAATCACACCGCCCCATCTCCCCAGCCCGTCCAGAATCCTCTGAATGCCATCCCTTCCCTCCAGACAATCAAACACTCCACTCATCTTGGTGTCATTCCCAGTCTTGCTGAGGGGACACTCAATTGCTCTGTCCCTGACAAAGATGGGAAGGGATAATGGTCCCAATATGAGCCTCTGTGAGTCACCACTCATCCCTGTTCTCCACATAGACAAGGAGCCATTGACCACAGTTCTTTGAGTGTGACCGTCCTGCCCATTTTCCACCCCACAGTTGATGTTCCAGCTATCAACTTCACATATCTCCAGGTTAGAGATAAGGATGTTTCCTGCCACAGGAAAAAATGCTTTGCACAAGTCCATATATATGATATCAGTTCCTCTTCCCTCATTCACCAACATTGGAACCCCATCAAATTTTTCAGGAAGAATTTGCCCTTCATGAAAATGGGAGCAGCAGCAGGGGAGGGGTGAGCCAGGCCTTTGGGGTCTTGAGCTGTGTCAAGTGCCCAGGGCTGAGGCCACTTCTCATGGAAGATTTCCCTTCAGGAAGGGGTGTTTGACTGAGCTCTGTGTCGGCTCTGTCCCAGTGACTCAGCCTGGGCATGAGGAGAGAGCTGTGGCTGCTGTTGAACTTGATCCTTTCGTAAAGCCTTTGAGGCTCCTTCCCATTCTCCACTCCCAGAGCATCTGGGCAATTCCAGGTTGAGTGTGCAGTGAGTGGCCTGAGAGTGGCCGAGGGGCTGAGGCCAGAGGCTTCTGATCAGTGGCCCAGTTTGCAAATGGAGGTGAAATTCTGATGCTGCAGCCCAGGAGTCGGATCCATGGGGCCAACTCTGTTCAACATCCTGAATAATGAACTGGGCAGTGGGACGAGTGTCCCCTCAGACACGTAGCAGATGAGATCCCCCATTTTTAAAAAAGGTAAAAAAAGGAAGAGTGGGCTGAAGTAAAATCTGGTCCAAGTCCCTCCTGTGCCTGGGAATATCATGGAGCAGAACCCTTTGGAAAATATGGTAGAGCGTATGGGAACTCGCAAGTTGATCACTGACACTCATCATGGCTTGATGAAGGGCAAATTCTTCCTGACAAATTTCATGCCGTTCTGTGATGGGGTTCCAGCATTGGTGAATGAGGGAAGAGCATGTGATATCATGTACCTGCACTTGTGCAAAACATTTGTTCCTGTGCCAGATAACATCCTTGTCTTTAACGTGAAGAGATGTGGAGTTGATGGGTGGGTAAGGAATAGGTGGCATGGTCTCACTCAGAGAGTTGGAATCAACAGCTCAATGTCCCTATGTGGAAAACAGGGATGACTGGTGACCCACAGAGATTCATACTGGAACTACGATCACTTCCCATCTTTTTCTGGGACCCGGAGAGTGGGTTTGAGTGCCCCCTTGGCAAGACTGGGATGACACCAAGGTGAGCGGTGTGGTTCCCGGTCTGAGGGAAGGGATTCTGGATGGGCTGGGTAGATGGGCTGGTGAGAAGCTCATGAAGGTTAAGAGGACCAAGTGCAAGTTCCTGCACCAGGATTGGAGCAATCTCTAATGGATATTGTATGGCTTGTTGAGTTGTTAAGAGCAGCCCCAAAGAGAAGGACAATAGGTGTGGGTGGAGGAAGAACTGGACATGACCCAGCTGGATGTAGGTGGAGGAAGAACTGGACATGGCCCAGCCATGTGCACTCACAGACCAGAAACACCCCATGTCCTGGGCTCATCCCCGCAGCGTGGGCAACAGGTGAGGGGCTGATTCTGACCCTCTGCTCTGCTCTAGTGAGACAGGAGATGTGTGTTCAAGTCTGGGCAACTGAGGATATGGAAGATATGAACCTGCTGAAGCAGAGCTGTAGATGGGCCGGGGAGATGATGAAGGCCTGGAGCGACTGGTGTCCAGCCAAAGTGAAAACACGACCCATATGTGACTTGAATAAGATGCAGAGATAGAACTGCATTAGTGTATCCAGGCCAGGGATCAAGCAAGTGAAGGGTTTGTGGGATGCACTGGAAAGGCAAAATATCCCAGTGTGTGCGAGTGAAGGAAGAGGAGACATCACCATGCTGCAATGCCAAAGAATTTTATTGAGGCAAAGGAACAGTGAAAGGTCATGAGTATCCAGTGGAATGGAGCTGGTCTGAGGTGCAAGTAGGACGACCATCAGCTGAGGTTCTTTTGTTGCAGTAGGTTTGGCCAGAGCATCAAGGCCTTCCTGCCCCACACTGGGAGCAGCCCAGTGCAGGTGCCCGATGCTCTCTGGCTTGGGAGAAGGGGTTTGCAGCAGAGGGGACCACACAGAGCCGAAGGGGTGATGCAGAGAAGGGAGTGGGAGAAGAGGAAGAGGCAGATGGGCCATATTTGCAGGCAGCCTGGGCTGGCCCCTTGGCTGCAGAATTGCTTGGCGTCCTGAGAGCAGAAACTGGAAATGCTGAGCTCATTTGAGAGCCTTGGCCCAGAGAGGCGTCCTCAATGCCTGAGATGTGTTCCAGGGAGTGGGTGGTTGGGGTCAGGACTGGTGCTGAGGGTCCTTAGCAGATGTAGCCGCCCCTTCTGCCATAGCAGCCCAGGCCTCCCAGCCCGTAGCCATAGCCCAGCCCGTAGCCAAATCCACGGCCGTAGCCCAGCCCGTAGCCAAAGCCACCAAATCCACCAGAGATGGGCTGTCCCTGCACACTGAGTTCAGTGCCCACGGCAGCCGAGGAGGTGGATCCGACGGCGGTGTTCTGGGGGAAGGAGGTCATGATGGGTCCTGGCAGGGTGACCAGCACGGGGGAAGGGTTGATGACAACGCTGGAGTCCTGGCATTGCAGGGCACAGGGCTCGTTGCAGCTGTTGGCCAGCGGGGTGGGTCCGCAGGGGCGGCAGAGGTCGTAGCAGGCCATGGGTGTGGTGTGGAGGGTCCCTGGAAGAGAGAGGGGAGTGAGGCAGGGCCGGGGTGTGGGGGTTTGAGGGGTGGTGTTGTGGAAGGGCGAGGGAGTGTGGAGGCTGTTGTGGGGCTGTGGGGAGGTGTGAGGGCTGCTGAGGCTGGGGCCGAGCGTGCTGGCAAGAGAGGGGCCGGGGGGCAGGAGGGTCAGGGGATTGAGGCTCACCTTGTTCTCAGCAATGGAGCAAGAGGAGAAGGCGTGAGAAGAAGTGTGTGAGGGAGAGAGGCTCTGGGCCGGCTTTTATGCTGATCCTGGAGGGGCGGGGCAGCCTTGTCCCATGGCCTTGGGGCATTTTGCAGGTGGCAGCTGTTGCCTGGCCCAGCCTTGTGAGTCATGAGTTAGGGAGTATTTTCCTTCACAGAATTCTGCAGCGTCATCTCCTGCTCTTGAGGCTGTGTCCATCTGACCTTGGCGGCAGCTTTAATGTGAGAGTTGGTCTTTGGGAGGATTACATTGTTAGATACGTGTCAGGGAGGGCTGAATAAACAACTAGAGCCCAGCAGAGGTGCAATGTCATCAGTGAGGTCATTTTGTGGCACTGCTGTGCTATGGTTTGTGGGTGCTTGGTGCAGACTGGGCTCCTCTTCTGTGCCACTGAATGTCCATCAGTCACTGTGCTGTACCCAGGAATGCTGAGGGAGCTGCTGATGTCCTGGGGAGGTCACTCTGCAATCACTTGGAAAGATCGCGGTGCCTGGGAGCACTTCCTGATGGATGAAAGAGAGCTCATGCCCTTGTGTCTTAAATGGGATCAAGGGAGCGGATCTGGAAAAGTAGAGTCTGATCAGGCTGAACTTCTTCCAGTGTTATAGTTCATTCGGTTTTCTAAAATTTACCCAACAACCCACTCTGTCATTTAAAGTGTATTTCTTGACCACGTTCAGAAATCTAAAAAAACAAACAACAAACATGGGCCCATCCCTTTTTGCCCAGTCTGGTCTGTGTCATTTCGTTTATTCCGCGTTCTAGCCATAGGGTTCCATAATTTATATCCTGTCAGTTGTAATATTGTATTCCTGGTGGCAAAAATGAGTGATTGCTAATGGACAGTCAGAGAGTTCCTCTTCCCTTCTCTGTCATGTTGTGGACATTACTTTGTGGAATTCTGTGATTCCATGTCCTTCTCTTCAGGCCATGTTCATCCGACCTTTGCGGCAGCTTTAATGTGTATTAGATTTGAAATGCTGGTCTCAATGGTTCATGTCAGGATGGGTTGAAGACATGACCAAAACCTGGGGGAGATGGGGTGTCATCAGTGAGGTCCCCCAATGGCACTTGTGTGCTGTGGTTTGTGTGCGTGATGAAGAGGGACCCCATTTCCTCACAGCCCTTTTAGGCTGCTCTAGGCTTTGCAGGTGTTCCTGGGGTGGGGGTCTGCCCCTTTGATCACGTTCTCTTCCTCCCTATCTTGGCCACATCTCTCCAGGCTTGCCTATATTCCTGGCATTTGCCACTGGAGGTGGGAAAGCAATTCCCATGACTTAGGGAGGCACCCTGTGCTCCTCACAGTCTTGTGTTGGTTCATCCATAGAGCTCGTCTCAGCTGGGCCCAGCAAGTTCACACTGTGGGGTCCCAGTGCTGGGCTGTGATTGACACAAGGAAGGGAAACCTGGTGGAAGATAAGGAGTAGAAGATGCATGAGGAGAACAATTCCTCATCCAATGATAAGTCAACCTTTCAAACCACATGTCTGCAGTTTAGAGATAACGATGTCCTGCAGGACTGTGTTCAGGCTCTGAGACAAATATAGGCACATGACACTGGTTACCATTCCCTTGTCAACCAAAGCATTCGAGCAGGGGAGGACCTTGTGGTCCTCGTGGAGCATAAATGGATCATGACGTGGCCATGTACCCTCTGATGTAAAAACTCCAGCAATTACCAGGACAGGATTAGTTAACACGGAATAGGAAAAGTAATACGAGGAGGTTGAGGGAGTCGACCGTCTTGTCGCGCACCATTGGTGGGGCTGTACAGTGGAACAAAGACATGGACATGGTTGACCAAGAGCGGTGCCAGGAGACCGTGACACTGACAGGACCTGAGTACCCTTAAAACAAGGAGAAGTTGACAGAGCTGGGGGTTCTTTCAGGCAGGAGAAAAGAAGGCAAGTGGGACATGTTGTCATTACGCCACGGCATGTCCTCATCGATGACACACCAGTTGTCCTCAGGGTTCTTTGAATCTTCTACATGTCCTGAAAGGCACCATCAGCAAGATAATGCTCACTAAGTCTTGCAATTAATAGCTGCCGCCAAGGTCAGATGGACACAGCCTCAGGGTCAGGACATGGAATTGCAGCATTACATGAAGGAAAACACTCCACACATCATGACGCGAAGCTGTCCCAGGCAAGAGCTGCTGCCTAAAAATGCCCCAAGGCCATGGGACAAGGCTGTCCCACCCATCTAGCACCAGCATAAAAACCAGCCCAGCACCTCTCTCCTTCACACGCTTCTCCTCACGCCTTCTTCTACTCCTGCTGACAACAAGGTGAGCCTCAATCCCCTGACCCTCCTGCTCCTGCCCTCCTGGCCCCTCTCTTCCAGCACGCTCGGCCTCAGCCTCAGCAGCCCCTCACGCCTCCCCACAGCCCCACAACAGCCTCCACACTCCCTCACCTTCTTGAAACACCGCCCCTCTCACCCCCACACCCCTTCCATGCCTCACTCCCCTCTCTTCCAGGACCCTCCACACCACACCCATGGCCTGCTATGACCTCTGCCGCCCCTGCGGACCCACCCCGCTGGCCAACAGCTGCAACGAGCCCTGTGCCCTGCAATGCCAGGACTCCAGCGTTGTCATCAACCCTTCCCCTGTGCTGGTCACCCTGCCAGGACCCATCATGACCTCCTTCCCCCAGAACACCGCCGTCGGATCCACCTCCTCGGCTGCCGTGGGCACTGAACTCAGTGTGCAGGGACAGCCCATCTCTGGTGGATTTGGTGGCTTTGGCTACGGGCTGGGCTACGGCCGTGGATTTGGCTACGGGCTGGGCTATGGCTATGGGCAGGGAGGCCTGGGCTGCTATGGCAGAAGGGGCAGCTACATCTGTTAAGGGCCCTCGGCACCACCCCTGACCCCAACCACCCCCTCCCTGGAACACATATCGGGCACTGATGATGTGTGCCCGTGCCAAGGCTCTCAAATGGGCTCAGCACTTGCAGTTTCTGCTCTCAGGACGCCAAGCAATTCAGCAGCCGAGGGGCCAGCCCAGGCTGCCTGCAAACATGGCCCATCTGCCTCCTCCTCTTCTCCCACTCCCTTCGCTGCATCACCCCTTTGGCTCTGTGCGGTCCCCTCTGCTGCAAACCCCTTCTCCCAAGCCAGAGAGCATCAGGCACCTGCACTGGGCTGCTCCCAGTGTGGGGCAGGAAGGCCTTGATGCCCTGGCCAAACCTACTGCAAGGAAAGAGGCCATGGTTGATGGTCACCCTACCTGAAATTTGGACCTGTTTACTTCCATTTGCTGCTCATGTCCTTTCAGTGTTCTTTTGCCTCAATAAAGTTCTCTTGCATTGCAGCCTCTGTTGTCTCCTCTTCCTTCACTGGCACACACTGTGACACTTTGCCTTTCAGGTGCATCACACAAAGCCTTCACTTACTTGATCCCAGGCCTGGACACACTAATGCAGGTCTATCCCTGCCTCTGACACAAGCCAAACATGGGTGGTGTGTTCACATTGGCTGGACACCAGTTGCTCCAGCCCCTCATCATCTTTCCGGTCTATCTACAGCTCTTCTCCAGCACATCCGTGTCTTCCTTAACCTTGAGTGCCCAGAGGTGAACACACATCTCCAGTCTCACCAGAGCAGAGCAGAGGGACAGAAACACCCCCTCACCTGCTGGCCGCGCTATGGGGATGAGCCCCGGACATGGGGTGTTTCTGGTCTGTGAGTGCTCATGGCTGGGGAATGTCCAGTTCTTCATCTACCCACAGGCCAGGTCCTTCTCCTCTGGGCTGCTCTCAAGCCCCTCATTGTCCAGTCTACAGCCATGTTTGGCATTGCTACCAACTAGGTGCAGGAGCTTGCACTTGGCCACGTTCAGCTTCATGAAACTGACAATATCCCACATCCTCAACCTGTTCCAAACCCTCTGGTTGCCAACCCTTCCCTCCAGAGAACCAAACACACCGCTCAGCTTGCTGTGGTCCCTGATTTTGCTGAACATCCCACTCAATCCCAACATCCATTTCCCTGACAAAGGTGGGAAATAAGACTGGTCCCAAGAGGAGCCTCTTCAGGTCACCAGTCATCCCTTTTCTCCACACACATGGAGCCAGTGACCACAACGGCTTGACTTAGACCATCCTCTTTGACTTAGACCATCCCACCCATTCCTTATCCACCACATGGTCCAACCAAACAACTCCACATCTTTCCAGACTAAACACTCAGATGCCTTCTGGTACAGGAACAAATTGCTATGCACAAGTCCAGGTATATGATATAGTTCCCTCTTTTCTCATCCAACAATGCTGGAACCAATACCAACTCATTAAAAGATGCCACCAAGGTCAGGCAGATCCGGCCTCAGGAGCAGGACACCACACTGCAGAGGTGAGGGAAGTAAAACACTCCCCACCTTATGATTTGCCAGAGCTGCTGCCTGAACAACTGCCCCAATGTCATGACCAATGGCTGTCCCTAACCTTCAGCCCCACAGCATCCTCATGGCCATACTCTGGATGTTATCCAGCAGAGTCTTGTCTTCCTTATTCCCAGTAACCCAGAGATGAACAGTCTAGTATCACCAGAACAGAGCAGAGGGGCAGAATCTCCCTCACCTGCACTGGGAAATGCCAAACATGCAGGATATGGGGAGGGGGATGTGAGGGGATTGAGAGCAATTTTTTTGGGGATTGAGGGAGGAGCACTTGGGCTGTTGGTGGATGAAGAATTGGACATGCCCCAGCCATATTCACTCGCCAACCAGAAACTCCCCTGTGCCCTGGGCTCATCCCCACAGCGTGGGCAGCACAAGAGAGCGGGAGAATCTCACCCTCTGCTCTCCTGTAGTGAGACCAGAGTTGTGTGTTGATCTCTGAGCCCCTAAAGACAAGGAAGACATGGACCTGCTTGAGCGGATGTGTAAATGATCCTGGAAGGTGATGAGGGTCAGGAGCAACTGGTGTCCAGCCAAAGTGAACACACAACCTGGAAGATGATGAGGGGCTTTGTGCCAGAGGCAGGGCTAGACCTGCATTAGTGTATCCAGGCCTGTGATTCAGGAGCTGAAGGGTTTGTGTGCGGATGCACTGGAAGAGGTAAGTGTGCCAGTTGGTAGTAGAATGGGGAAAGAAATCCTAAAAGAGGTCTTGGAGCACTTTTTCACCCACCCCAGTGGCAACCACAACCCTGGCTTAGTGCTGAGTGACACTGGAAGAGTCTTGGGAGAAGAAAGAAGGAGTCATCTGAAGCTGTGATGCAAGAAAACTTTATTGAGGTAGAAGAGTGAAGGTCATGAGCAGCAAATGGAAGGGAGCTGGGCTGAGGTGCAGGTAGGGCGACCATCAGCTGAGGTCCTTTGGTTGTAAGAGGTTTTGCCAGAACATCAAGGCCTTCCTGCCCCACAATGGGAGCAGCCCATAGGAGGTCCCCGATGGTCTCTGGCTGGGGAGAAGGGGTTTGCAGCACAGGAGACTGCAGATAGATGAAGGGGCGATGTAGAGCAGGGAGTGGGAGAAGAGGAAGAGGCAGATGGGCCATGTTTGCAGGCAGCCTGGGCTGGCCCCTTGGCTGCTGCCTTGCTTGGTGCCCTGAGAGCAGGAGCTGCAAGTGCTGAGCACGTTTGAGAGCCTTGGCCCAGAGAGGCGTCCTCAATGCCTGAGATGCGTTCCAGGGAGTGGGTGGTTGGGGTCAGGGGTGGTGCCGAGGGCCCTTAGCAGATGTAGCCGCCCCTTCTGCCATAGCAGCCCAGGCCTCCCAGCCCGTAGCCATAGCCCAGCCCGTAGCCAAATCCACGGCCGTAGCCCAGCCCGTAGCCAAAGCCACCAAATCCACCAGAGATGGGCTGTCCCTGCACACTGAGTTCAGTGCCCACGGCAGCCGAGGAGGTGGATCCGACGGCGGTGTTCTGGGGGAAGGAGGTCATGATGGGTCCTGGCAGGGTGACCAGCACGGGGGAAGGGTTGATGACAACGCTGGAGTCCTGGCATTGCAGGGCACAGGGCTCGTTGCAGCTGTTGGCCAGCGGGGTGGGTCCGCAGGGACGGCAGCAGGCCATGGGTGTGGTGTGGAGGGTCCTGGAAGAGAGAGGGGTTGAAACAGGGCAGGGGTGTGGGGGTTTGAGGGGTGGTGTTGTGGAAGGGTGAGGGAGTGTGGAGGCTGTTGTGGGGCTGTGGGGAGGTGTGAGGGCTGCTGAGGCTGGGGCCGAGCGTGCTGGAAGAGAGGGGCCGGGGGTTCCAGAGCAGGAGGGTCAGGGGATTGAGGCTCACCTGGTTGTCAGGAGGAGCAAGAGAAGAAGGTGTGAGGAGAAGTGTGTGAGGGAGAGAGTCTCTGGGCCGGCTTTTATGCTGATCCTGGAGGGGCGGGACAGCCTTGTCCCATGGCCTTGGGGCATTTTTTAGGCAGCAGCTCTTGCCTGGCCCAGCCTTGTGAGTCATGATTTGGGGAGTATTTCCCTTCCCACAATTCTGCAGTGTAATATCCTGCTCTTCTGTTCATGTTCATCTGACCTTGGCGGCAGCTTTCATGAGTTGGTATTTGGGTGGATTTGACTGTTCAATGTGTGTCAGGAAGGACTGAATAAACAACCAGAGCCCAGGAAAGGTGCAATGTCATCAGTGAGGTCATTTTGTGGCACTTGTGTGCTTTGGTTTGTGGGTGCCTTGTCAAGACTGGGCCCCTCTTCTGTGCCACTGGATGTCCATCAGTCACTGTGTTGCACTCAGGAATGCCAAGGGAGCTGCTGATGTCCTTAGGAGGTCAATGTGTGATAACTTGGAAAGTTCCTATCACCTGGGAGCATTTCCTGGTTTATGAAAGACAGTTCATGCCCTTGTGTCTTGAATGTGAGCAGGAAGGAGAATCTGGAAAACGTGAGGCTGGTTAGGTTGAACTTGTTCCCTTGTTATGGTCCTTTTGGATTTCTGAAATTTACTCGACAGTGTACTCTGTCAATTAAAGTGTATTCCTTGACCTCATTCAGAAATCCCATAAATAGCAACAAACCACGCTTGATCCCTTTTTTCCCAAGCTGCTCTGTGTCGTCAATTCACTTATTCCGCGTTCAAGCCACAAGGTGCCATAACTTATAATCGTAAGTCTTAATGTTTTGTTCCTATGAGCAAAAGCCAATAATTACTAAAGGACAGCCAGAGAACCCCTCTTTCCTTCTTTGTCATGGTTTGGTTGTTCCTGTGTGGAATTGTGCAATTTCATGTCCTGCTCCTGAGGTGGTCTCCATCTGACCTTGGTGGTAGGTTTTAGTTGTGAGAATTAGAGACCAAGGTGGTGGTGTTGATGGTGCGTGCCAGCACAGGTAGAAGATTCAAGCAAAGCTAACAAGGATTGGGGTGTTGTCGGTGAGGTCACGCCATGGCATATTGACAACATGTCCCATTTGCATTCCTGCCTCCTGCCTCAAAGAACTCCCAGCTCTCAGCTTCTCCTCATCTTAAGGATACTCCAGTCCCATCAATGTCATGGTCTCCCTGCCATGGTCAATCTCTCTTGGTCAACCATGTCCATGTCCTTGTTCCACTGTGGGGCCTCACCCCTGCTGGGGAACAGGATGTTCAACTCCCTCAACCTGCTGGTATTTCTTTTCCTAATCCTGTCCTGGTAACTGCTGGAGCTTTTCACAGCACAGGATACATGGCTGTCTCACAATCCATTTATGCCCCAGCAGGAACAGAATGTCCTTCCCTGCTAGAACGCTTTGGTTGCCGAGGGAAAGGCAACTGGTGTCATCCTGAACTTCTGTCAGGGCTTTAACACAGTCCCACAGGACATCCTTATCTCTAAACTGCAGACACATGGGTTTGATGGGTGGACTAATCAATGGATGAGGAACAGCCAGAGAGTGCTGGTCAATTGCTCTCTGTACAGCTGGAGGCCAGTGACGAGTCCCTAAGGGCTCTGCCTTGGACCGGTGCTCTTGAATACCTTTATCAAGTATATGAGCAGCAAGACTGAGACCCCCCTCAGCATGTTTGCAGGTGCCAGGAAGCTGAGAGGTGCAGTTGACATAAGAACATGGAGGGATCCCATCAGGAGGGACACGGGGAATGATGAGAATAAGAACCTCTTGAGATTCAACAGTTCCAACAGCACGGTCCTACACCTGGGTTGGGGCAATTCCAGACAAGAGCACAGTTTTGGAGAGGAACTTCTTGAGAGCAGGCCCATAGAGAAAGACCTGAGGGTTCTGGTGGACCAAAATCTTGACAGGAAACAGCAATTTGAATTTTCAGTGCAGAACAACAACCATATCCTGGGCTGCACAGAAGGACTTGTGGCCAGCAGGAATGGCTGGGAGTCAATTGGAGACATGAGAATGTCGTTATTGTCGTGGTAGAGATCAAGTGGATCACAAGATGGCCATGTAGCCTTGCAGCAGAAGAACTTCTGGAAAACAGTTTCCAGCAGACTGACACTTCTTGTCTCCTCAGAGATAAGGATATCTTATTTGGAGTGGTGTGTTGGGGTCTACAGTGAAAGAAAGACATGGACTTAGTGAAGCAAGAACAGTGCAGGGTCAGCAAGAGGCTGACCAAAGGAGCCTTCCTGTGATTAGAAATGAGAGACCTGTGAGGTTTATTTTAGCCAGGAGGCAAGAGCAGACAAAGGAGATGTGAGTGTTCCATGGCATGACCTCAGTCATAACACCCCAATTCTTGTAGGCTTTGTTGTCATCTTCTACATGCCTGACACAAAACAACGATACCAATCCATCGGCCTCTACTCCTCACAATTAAAAACTGCCACGAAGCCTCTAGAGAAGGACATGGAATCACAGAATTCCACAAGGACACACCGGCACCATGACAGAGGAGGAAATAGGATCACAATGACCATCTAGCAGTAATTACTGTTTTTTCCTACTAGGAACAAAATATTATGACTGACAGGACGTAAGTTACGAAATCATATGGCTTGAATGTGGAATAAGTGAATTCACATCACAGACCAGCCTGGGCAAAACATGATGGAGCATCATTGGTTGCCGGTTCATTTAATTTCTTAAAGAGGTGAAGAAATAGACTTTAAATGACAGAGTACCTTTTCATGGAAAATTGAGAAATCCAAATAGACCACAGCATTGGAACAAGTTCGACCTAACCAGGCTTTCTTTTTCCAGATCCTCGCTCTTGATACTCCACAAGAAACAAGGGCATGAGCTCTCTTTCATCCATCAGGAAGTGCGGCCAGGCACCAGGACCTCTCCAAGAGATTGCAGAGTGACCTCCCCAGGACAACAGCAGCTCCCTCAGCATTCCTGGGTGCAACACAGTGACTGATGGACATCCAGTGGCACAGAAGAGGGGCCCAGTCATCACAAGGCACCCACAAACCACAGCACATGAGTGCCATAAAATGACCTCACTGATGACATTGCACCTCTGCTGGGCTCTGCTTGTTTATTCAGCCCTCCCTGACACGCATTGAACAATCAAATCCTCCCAAATACCAACTCATGAAAGCTGCCGCCAAGGTCAGATGGACACAGCTGCAAGGGCAGGATGCGGAATTGCAGAATTCCATGAAGGAAAACATTCCCCAGCTCATGACTTGCAATGTTGGGCCAGGCAAGAGCTGCTGCCTACAAAATGCCCCAAGGCCATGGGACAAGGCTGCCCCGCCTGTCCAGGACCAGCATAAAAGCCGGCCCAGAGCCTCTCTCCCTCACACACTTCTGCTGACACCTTCTGCTCCTGCTTCTGCCAACAACCAGGTGAGCCTCAAGCCCCAGACCCTCATACTCCTTCCCCCTTGGCCCCTCTCTGCCAGCACGCACAGCCCCAGCCTCAGCAGCCCTCACGCCTCCCCATAGCCCCACAACAGCCTCCACACTCCCTCGCCCTCCTGCATCACCACCCCTCCCACCCCACCATCCCTGCCCTACCTTACACCTCTCTCTTCCAGGGACCCTCCACACCACACCCATGGCCTGCTGCCGCCCCTGCGGACCCACCCCGCTGGCCAACAGCTGCAACGAGCCCTGTGCCCTGCAATGCCAGGACTCCAGCGTTGTCATCAACCCTTCCCCTGTGCTGGTCACCCTGCCAGGACCCATCATGACCTCCTTCCCCCAGAACACCGCCGTCGGATCCACCTCCTCGGCTGCCGTGGGCACTGAACTCAGTGTGCAGGGACAGCCCATCTCTGGTGGATTTGGTGGCTTTGGCTACGGGCTGGGCTACGGCCGTGGATTTGGCTACGGGCTGGGCTATGGCTACGGGCTGGGAGGCCTGGGCTGCTATGGCAGAAGGGGCGGCTACACCTGCTAAGGACCCTCAGCACCAGTCCTGACCCCAACCACCCCCTCCCTGGAACACATATCGGGCATTGAGGACGCCTCTCTGGGCCAAGGCTCTCAAATTGCCTGAGCACGTCCCGCTTCTGCTCTCAGGGCACCAAGCAAGGCAGCAGCCAAGGGGCCAGCCCAGGGCTGCCTGCAAACATGGCCCATCTGCCTCCTCCTCTTCTCCCACTCCCTTCTCTGCATCACCCCTTTGTCTCTGTGCGGTCCCCTCTGCTGCAAACCCCTTCTCCCAAGCCAGAGACCATCAGGCACCTGCACTGGGCTGCTCCCAGTGTGGGGCAGGAAGGCCTTGATGCTCTGGCCAAACCTACTGCAAGCAAAGGACGTCGGCTGATGGTCTCCCTACTCGCACCTCAGACCAGCTCTCTTCCATTTGCTGCTCGTGACCTTTCATTCTTCTACATCAATAAAGTTTTTCTGCATCACAGCCTTAGATGAGTCCTCCTTTTCTCTCCCAAGACTTTTCCTGTCTCACTCAGCACTAAGCCAGAATTGTAGAGGCCATTGGGGTTAAAAACTGCACCAAGACCTCTTTTAGGATTTATTTCTCCAGTTCTACCACCCACTGGCAGACTTTGTTCTTCCAGTGCATCCCAGAAACCCTTCTGTTTCTAGAACACAGACCTGGATGCACTAATGCAGGTCTATCCCTGCCTCTGAGACATGCCCCTCTGTGTGGTGTGTTCGCTTCGGCTGGATGCCAATTGCTCCAGACCCTCACCATATCCTCAGCCCACTAAGAGATCTGCTTGAGCAGGTCCATATTTTCCTTTTTATAGGGGTCCTGTAGTTGAACGCACAATTCCAGTCTTGCCAGAGCGGAGTAGAGGCTACGAATCCCTTCCTCACCTGCTGCCCTCACCGTGGGGGTGAGTGCAGGACACGGGGATTTCTTGTCGGCAAATTCACATGGCTGGGATATGTCCAATTTTTCATCCGCCAGCATCCCAAGTCCTCCTCCTCGGGGCTGCTCTCAATCCCCTCATCTCCCAGCCTGTATCCTGCATGTTTGGGATTGCTCCAATCCAGTTGCAGCAGATTCTGCCCCTCTGCTATGGTGATACTGGAGAACTCCATTTATCTCTGGGTTACTGGGAATAATGAAGACAAGATGCTGGTTTAGAAGATCCAGAGCACAGCCCTGTGAATGTTTCGTGGCTGGAGGTTTGGGACAGCCTTGGCCAGTGATCCCGGGGCATTTTTTCAGGCAGCAGCTTTTGCCTGGCACAGCCTGGGAAATCATAAGGTGGGGGTGTTTTGCTTCCCACAGCTCTGCAGTGTGATGTCCTGCTCTTGAGGCTGTGTCCATCTGACCTTGGCACCACCTTTGATGAATTGATATTGTTTCCAGAATTGGTGGGTGAGGGAAGAGGGACCAGTATCATGTACCTGGACTTGTGCACAGTATTTGTTCCTGCACCAGGCAACATCCTTGTCTCTAACCTGGAGAGATGTGGAGTTGATGGTTGGGCCTCCTGGTGGATAAGGAATGGGCGGGATGGTCTCACTCAAAGAGTTGTGGTCAATGTCTCCATGGCTGGGCGGAGAACGGGAATGAGTGGTGACCCTCAGAGACTTAAGCTGGGATCATTATAATTTCCCATCTTTGCCAGGGACAGTGCAATTGAGTGTCCCCTCAGCAAGAATGTGGATTACACCAAGCTGTGTGGTTGATTGTCTGGGGAGAAGGGATGGCATTCAGAGGGTTCTGGACAGGCCGGGGAGTTGGGCTGGTGGGAAGCTTGTCAAGGTCAACAGGGCCTAGAGGAAAATCCTGCACCTGGATTGGATCAATCTCAGTAACAAACACTGGATGGGTGATGAGTTGATTAAGAGCATCCCCGAGGAGAAGGACTTGGGGTGTTGGTGGATGAAGAATTGAACATTCCTCTTCCACTTGAATGCACGGAGTAAAAAGCCCACATGTGCTGGGGTCACCCCACAGCCTGGGCAGCCCGTTCTGCACCTCTGCTCCACTGTGATGAGACTGGTCTTGTGTGTTCCACTCTGAGGAAACAAAAAAAGGGAAGACATGGACCTGCTCGAGCAGATCTGTAAATGGCTTTAGGAGATAATGAGGGGCTGGAGCAACTGGTGTCCAGCCAAAGTGAACACACCACCCAAGAGGTCCTTGTGTCAGAGGCAGGGATAGACCTGCATTAGTGTGTCCAGGTGCGTGTTTAAGTAACTGTGGTGGAAAAGTTGCTCTGGTGATGCACTGGAAGAACAAAGTGTACCAGTGGGTAGTGGAATTGGGGAAATAATTCCTAAAAGAGGTCTTGGAGGACTCTTTCAACAACCTTAAGAGCCTCAACAACACTGGCTTAGTCTCACAGAGTCTCGGGAGAAGAAAGGAGAAGGACTCGTCTGAGGCTGTGATGCAGGAAAACTTTATTGAGGTAGAAGACTGAAAGCTCATGAGCAGCCAGTGGAAGGGAGCTGGTCTGAGGTGCAAGCAGGGTGACCATCAGCCGAGGTCCTTTGCTTGCAGTAGGCTGTGCCAGAGCATCAAGGCCTTCCTGCCCCACACTGGGAGCAGCCCAGTGCAGGTGCCTGATGGTCTCTGGCTTGGGAGAAGGGGTTTGCAGCAGAGGGGACCACACAGAGCCGAAGGGGTGATGCAGAGAAGGGAGTGGGAGAAGAGGAAGAGGCAGATGG
>VZTE01000767.1:4387-88400 GCA_013397775.1 Eulacestoma nigropectus
AATGTAGGAGTGGCTAGGTAAACGCACCCCCCCCCCCAGACATCAAGGGTTGAAACTGGTGCCAGAATGATATTCCTTTTTTTCAGAAAGGGTTAAGAAACATTCTTGCTGAACTGTTATCAACGTGATTTTATATAATGAACCATAATCAGAAATAGTATGCAAGCCTGATTAAGGCTGTTGATGCAGTGAAACAGGAATACACCCACACATGTACTTTCTGTAGGTAATTTACTTTTGAAGGTTTAGTGTTGGAATTTAAACGATTTCAAATCTGTTTTCATTTTATAAAATGTCTTTCATGCATGTGAACCAGGAACAGATGTAGATATTTCCTTTTACTTGACCATGACTGGGGGGGGAAAAAAAAATCACATAAGGCAGAAAGATTTTTCCATCATACTTCCTTAGTTTTTAATGAAAAAGCCTCAAATAGACATGCTGGACTTTGTTTGGCTGGAGGCTTATTTTTGTGGTATCTGTGAGTTACTGTAGCCCAGCTTACGGAAAAGTGAATAGATCTTGTTAAGAGTAATTTGGGTCTTGGGATGGAAAGGCAGTTGATAAAAGACCTGTGTGGACAGGTGAGCAGGTCAAACACACACAAGTTTACTTACACTTTGAGACAACTGGTAGTATCCAACCATCCACCTAAATTTGCTTCTTAGGTCTAAAGATATCTGGATGAAGTGCCAGTACTGCTGGCATATGTGTGCTTGTAATAGACTGATTCTTATTTAAATTGCAAAGTGTGTTTTTAGATGTCGCTGCCACCTTGCTTGCTCTTCTCAGTTTGCATCCTGGTTTGCCAGCTTGACTGTCTGGATTCATGACTTGAATTGCTTATTTGCTTCTCCCTGGTATTGCAACTTGCTGTTGGTTGCTTCACACAATGAGTTGTAGTTGCTGGAGATAACTCTCTGTCCTCAGTGGGTGACTTGTATTGCCATCTTTAAAATTTAAATACTGTCTGCTTGGGTGCTTTCAGTTGCTTTGCCTGTACAGTCTATGGTAGGACTATAGAACATAACGTACTGACATCATCAAACCTGAGGGTGTCATCTGCCTTTTGGTCACTGCTGAGATACCTACACAAGAGAGAATTTCTGAGTAACCTTTCTTGGTTTTCTGCATATGAAGAGTTCTTCTTCTGTTTAAGTCTTGTGAAATCCAGCCAGAACACCCACTCGTGGCACAGCACTCACAAGAAATGAATCAACTGAAATATTTTTATCTAGCTTTATTATTTTCCAAACCATAAACGTTGCAGTCATGCAGGATGCACATTTCTGCTGAGTAACTGCAAGTTTTGGCAGGTAGGTTTTTGTCCTTTTCTACATTGCTTTATTCACCATTATTAGTATTTGAAGCATTTCAGATGTAGAATAATAGTTTATGTATGACCAGTCTGGCTTTTGCCTCATGTTTTTGTGTACATTCCCATATGGAAAAGGAGAGTACCATTGGAATATTTGTTCATGTAGCAGAGTACAAGGTTTCTGTAGTTCTTCTCTGTTCCCTGCTAGGATTTGGAGCTATTTGCAGGTTTATATGTCATTCTTTTGCATTTCATATTGTAAGCTTCAGACATCCTTTTCAGTTTTTGTGGTGGTATCATTAATGGGTGTAACGCACTCATCTTTGTCACCTGGTGATAGAACACCTAGTGCTTATGAATTCCTGTCAGTTGTGTACAGATCACATCCATATTTTTCTGATATCTTTTCATACCCTGAAACCTGGTGAAGTCCTACTTAAAACTATGTTTCTTTTAGTCTTTATTTTAAATGACATTTTAAAGGAAAATTAACAAAAAAGCTATATCCAATCCTATGTGGAGGTTGAACTCTTTATTTCTTTGTGTCCGTGAATATGGTATTTTGGAAAATATATGTGTAATGCATATATTTGGAAAATAAGTCTGGTTGTCAAGGACAAAAAGCTTTTTATATGTGTTTTGTCAAAAACAGGAAAGTGAATTATCCCCAGGGATCTCTGATGTCATGCCTGCTTATGTTGTATAAGAGTTAGAGAAGCCTAAAAGCTTTTTTTTTCATTCTGGTGGATTTACGGTTCCTCATAAGGTTAGATTTACACAGCATGTGTGTCAAATGGTAATATAAGATGGTTTTCTTTTTCGGTCTGTGGACTGACCCTGTCGTTAACACTGAATGAAACCAAACTAGCAGATAAACATATTCCTTGGACAAAGACCACAGCCTTTTTAGTTTAGGAGTATCTATTACATTGGAGCACTGGGAGGGGTTGCCATAAGCACTGCTCTAAGAATATGTGACTTACTGAAGCTGTTGCCATGCCTTCTATGTGAACAGTTTAATTGTCTGAAGAAAAATGTTATTGTCATTTTTATTTGCTTGTATGGATAAAGTAGGCTTCAGAAAACACAAAATGTGGTTCCAAAAAGAAGATTGCACCCAGTATTCTGTTCCCCACTTTGGGGTGGAGTATATTGGAGAAATGCAGCATGCAGTAATCCATCAATATCACTCTAATAGTGGTCTAGGTGTTTGCTAGTGGCAGTCATTTTAGAATCCTTTGCAAACTGATACATAACTGATTTTGAAGCCTGTTTCAGTGTTCCACTGAAAGGACACCAGAGTTTGGCTCGTAGATGGGATTGCATGTTTGTGAGTTAAATGATTGCAGGCGAAGTATGAAGCTGATGGTCTAAGAGAAAAATGAAAAGAATGAAAAACATTCAAAAGTGAAGAGTTGCTAAAAATTATTCTTGCTTTCTTATAGCATCTCTTGCTTACTAATTTTTTGTTTTGTCTTCTAAGATCAGTATCTAAATAGTTAACTTTTTTTTTTAAACCCTTTATTTTAACCTATTTTTGTTAGGGGAAGTTTATTTATTTTTACTTTTTGTTTATCTGCACTTTTAGATCAAATTCTTTACACTGATATGCCAGCATGTTTTCAAGAGCTTAGCAGTACAGTAATACAAAACTTGAAATTTAAAAAAGATAAATTGGCATATTGAGGAAAAGACTATTACTGAGTTTTTAGGTTTTTTCCCAAACGGATTTTTAGTGGAAGACCGTGGAGGGTTCAACTGAGTGCATTTCAGTTTGATTGTTGCAGTTGTTCACAATCATAGGATTTAAAAAAAAATTGTTCAAGTTTTTGCTACAAATTAGTATCTTGCTTTAAGGTTTTTAATTGACTTCCTTTTTTCGTGTTGCACACTTGACTGCATGTGGCAGTCATTTGAAATGGAAGCTGCTGTGCTTCTTGCAGGGATTGTTTGAGAATTACATGCTTCCTTGCCTGTTCAAACATGTGAACTGTTAAAAGAACCTCTTACTTGCTCTCTGTAGCCCTTGTATGACTTTATAGTCTGGACTGTAATTTTCAATATAATTATTTTTATGCTGTCTTTACTTGGCTAAAGTTTGAATAATCTGAATACCTAAAAGATTTGTGCTGCAGAGCCTATTCCAGGTTATTAGAGTCAAAATTTCCTGTAGAAACATACAATGAATGTTTGATGGGTTTAGGTTTAATTTTGTTTTCTTCGTATAGCAGTAGTGAATGCAGATTCATTAAGCACATTTACTAGTGTAAAACACTAGTAATTGTGGGAAGTCTTTAAATGACATGAGGGTTAATTACCATATTTGCTTATGTTATATTTAAGTAATTCTGTCTAGAGAAGCTTTTGAAAAATAGCATTAACATCTTGTTTGTAAATATATGTAGATGTATGTATACAAAAATATATATGGTATATATCCCTACACACAAAAGCAAAACATGTATTTTAGGGGGACAATATTTTAACTTTAAAGTCTTTGTCATAAAAGAATACTATTTAGATAGTTCAATTGGCATTTTTAATAGGTTGTTTGGGGGAGGAAAACCGTTTTTTGGGTGTGTACTTTTAAATGTTGTATTTTGGTTGTAGCTTAAACTTGTTTTTCACTTTGCAAACATAGTATTTGGTTTTATCTTTTGAACTTCCAGTTGCCTTTTTTTTTTAATATACAGGAACTGTAATAGATTGAAGTAATGATCTGCTCGATATTTTCGCATTAGCAGATAAGGTAGCAAACTCATTGAACACCTATTAGTTATTTGTAAGCTTGAAGAAATGATATTTTGTTTGATGAGATGCTCAGCTCTCTTTTGAGTGGCTTTTGCTGAGGGAGCAAATTGAGGTCTGAAATTCCGATCTGATGGAGTTCGTTCTATCTGACTGGAGGCCATGGCCAAAGAGGCTCCATGGCAGAAGGGTCCCAGGGTTGAGAAGGAAGGGTTGTGGAGGGTGATTGCTGACAGTGCCAGCAGTGGGGCGTAGAGTGATAGGAGACAGTCCCTGACTGGCTGCTGAAGAGCATGGGATGTAAGCAAAGGAATGTTGGTGAGGCAGGAAGCGACGAACACCTCTGGTATGGATGTCTGGTAGTAATCCCTCTGCTCGTAATTCTCCTGTCCAGCACTGCAGCAGTACCTTTAAAGCCAGAGCAGTAGTTGCAAGAGCATCTTCAGGAATGTGTGTGAATGTGAAAGGCTCTCTAGATGACCCTAATCAGGGTTGTGGAAACAAAGCCTATTAATTTTAGGTAAATTTTAACTTTTGCTCCTGAAAAGCTGCTTTTGTTTCTCCCTTAAACACATGACTTCATGATCAGCCAACCTATAGAGAAATAGTGCTCTGTGGAGGTTTGAGAGCTGGATGACTTTCATGAAGGCAGCAGAACAGCTCCTTGCAATTCTTTTACCAAATCGTTAATTTAGGGAGATGCAATTGCAGTGATTAAGGAATATTAATGGTGTTGAGAAAAAGATCTTAAATGCTAGCAAAATTACAGGCTTATGTTTTTTGAATAATCCTTTTATCAAATTAGTGACACAGTCAAACGCCTATTACAAGAAAAATTAAATTAGTTTTGAGTTGCACTCCAGACTACTTAGAAGCAACTGGAAGTTTAGAGATAGTAGGTTAAATACCCTCTTTCCTCCTCTTCCAAGTTGAGGTCTCTCAGTCAGCTCTGATGTTAGTGGCATGTCATGAGACATGGTGATGACTGTGTAAGAATTTGCCAAGTATGGCCAGCACGAACAGAGCCAGTGGAAGCAGCTCAGAGACCAAAGGCTAAGTTCTATATCTGTATTGGTACCAAAGTTATGCTGGAAGTAAATCATGGCCACGCTGGAGGAGAAAGGACATGTATGGGCCTTTGTGCTATGCAAGTATGAGCAAGGATGCAAACCTCAGGAAAGGGCATCCTTGGTACTTACTGGAATTTGCACCTCCTAACACTGAACTGTACCTAGGCCAGGAAGTATCAGCCCATTTTTGGGGAGGTTGTTTCTTGGTATGGGTTTTTTGTTTTGGTCTGTGACTCTTCATAGGTCAGGTTGTTGCAGTATCAGATATTAGTCATTGATTAACTTGGAGACTTGTCAGTAAAGCAACTTTTTATAGGAGTCCACACACCAGGAAGAACAGTCTGTTTCTGGAACCATTACCCAGGGATGTAATATAGCAACAGCTAGAAACTGAGAAAGAAACAGAGAAGAAACATCTCTTTAAAATAAGAAAATAGAGGGGTATAAATCAAACTGTTTTGTAGTTGGTAAAGATTTCCTTTCTTGAGAGATGGTATCTGTGAGCTAGAGTAATTTGCTCTCATGTGTTGCCACTGGTGTAGACTTGTTTCCTAGAGAGCAAGCGCTACTTTCAAAAGTAAATTGTTATTAACAATTTTGTTCCAGGAATAGAATACAGTATAGCATACAGTTAGACTTCTCATCATCTCTCTTTTAGATCATGTAAATTAGCTTCCAGGAAAGGGATTCTACGCTTAAATAGATGAGTGACATTGGTACCAAAATGGAACATGAGTGTTGAAGTAAGAATGACCGTGTGCAGTCCTTTCCTCACTCTTTCTTTCTGTTTCAGTTAAAAGGAGTTTTAAAGTATTTGCTTCAGCAACAGTTACTTGTACACTTGAGAATTGTAATACCCATGTCTTGATTAATGCATATGAAATGGATGTGAAAACAGAGGATGCAGTTCTGACTTTGAGATATTGTTGTGTTTGCATGGTGAATAACCAGTAGGAAATTGTAATGGAGCAAAATGTGCTAAAGTGCACAGGTGGGAGATTATTGTCCCCTGTGTTGCTGTATCTGTCTCAGTTTGATAGCTTTTATTATGCTTCATTTACCATCCTGTTATGTCATGAGCATTTACCGCTGACTGCAGGAGATTATGATTATTGAGTGTGACTTCATGGTCTTCTGCACAGGGAGGCCAGCTGGTTCACGGTGCTCTGAGCCAGTTGATGGTTTACAACCGTGGTTAGCAGGGCTCGAAACCTGGGGGAGCAAATTCTGCCGAGTGCCACGGTGGATGTGCTCAACTCAGCACCCTTTTCTAGAGACTGCACATCCTCCAGTTGTTCCACCATGAAAGCAGAGCTAGCTTGGCTTTGTCTGTAGAGAGGCATACTGCAGGAGCGCAGAAGCTGATGGTAGTTACTCACAGTAATTACTATTACATCCTAAAGTCAGTGTAACCTTGCCTAAGCTCATGTGTATTTGCATCAGCTACTTCAGCAGAGAATGAAGCTAAGAATAAAGCACTGTTAAATCCTAGCAGATCAGTGCAGGTGATCATTGTGTGTATGGCAACAGATGGCACTCGGTGTCCTCAGAGCAAAGGTTTTCTTCTGATGGTTAGGGTGCAAGGAAGCATTCAGAGAAAAATGCAGAAACACAGACCTGCTGACATGTGAATCAGTGGCAAATTTTATAGACACATAAATTGGTGGAGAGAGACGAAAGGGAGGTTGAGGGAATGTCTGTCTATGCAGAGCTGACAGTTACCACAAACTTAAGTAACACAAAGCCAGCAATTACCCTAAGTTTAAAAAAAAAAAAAAAAAAAAAAAAAACCTAGTAAGTTAGTAAAATACCAAACACTATTCTTCAAATAGATTTTCAGTTGGTAAAAACTTCCTCAGAAAGATGAACCTTTTAGCTTTCATGCAATTATAATGATGAAAATAATCCTGGGAAGAAAAGGATGAAGTTAATAATAGGTAACCAGATAAAGTATTTCAAAAGGCTAAATTGAATTTTTCTCCTCTGAGGAATTAATTTTATGCAATTAGACATTATTTTGTACATACAATAACTTAATTGGCTGATAAATTAATATTCCCTCCTGGGGTTTGATCTGTTATAAGAGTTTATGACACAAATAGATACGCTTTCATATATAAAATATTTTTCCTTGTTCTCATTTATTTTTCTAGTTTCAGAGGAGCTGCTAGTTTTCAGGGGCTTATACTGATGCCATTTCTTTTCCGAGTAAAAGTTAGCAACAGTTGCTGGCAGAAATGTGTGCTGCATTCCCTAAATTGACTGTATTTCAGTAAACCCCATGGAACAGAGATCTCAGTTAAGTTTTTAACAACTGCTTGCTGTAAAATGTTATTCTGATCTCCTTATCCTAAAGTTTTGGTGTTTTTAAAGTATCCCTGGCAATATGTTGCATTTACCACCCTTTGCTATATTTTACTGTTTGGAGTGGAGCAAGTGTGTGGTATGGAGGCTCAGCAAAAGTGAGACTTTCCTAAAAGTTGAAACTGATTCACTCATTTCCAAATTTTTAATTTTAAAATGCCACTTTTAAAACACCACTTTTTAATGAGGGCTGATGGTGCAGTATGAAGTCTTTCCTTTGGAAATGAATCATGAATAATTTGGTGCCCCTAAATCTATCTCTGTCAACATCAGACTATTAGGATCATTAGCACCCGTGATTCCAGAATCTGGAGTCTCATCATGTTCCCAGCAGATAGGAGTAATTGCTAAATCTCATCAAGTAAGACTCAGTTGTGGGTAAAGTCACTGCTTTGCAAGGAAAAAGAGCACAATTCCACATAAACTAAAGCTAGGAAAAACTATTAGGTCTCTGAGTTGATGTGTCAGGCGTGAGCTCCTTTTCTCCATTCACTTTAACGAGTAGTTGTTGACTTATCTTCTTTGTTTAACTAGATCCAAGATAGAAGCTGATTACTGTGCAGTAGTTGAGGGGTTTTTACTACCCTGAACTGATTTGAGCAAGATATTTCTTCTTGATCAACTGCTTGTATTTGCTGCTTTGTGTTTCGAAGGTCTGTAGATGAAATCTTGACTGGTAGGTCTTCATTTTTCTGGGTGGCTGACTTCAGGCATGACAAATAAGAAATCAAGATCCTTGACTTCCCTGCCTTTTAAGAATGATGGAGTCTGCAAAACTATCTTGCAGTTCATCTACAGGGACCTTTTAAGTTTTATAAGAATGATTCTTTGTCCTACACCTAAAAACTTTGGCTTTGGAGGAGAGAGCAAAGTGATTTTAAAAGATATAAATAGAAAGCAAAAGAATGAAGATAAGTTTGTGCTCATTTTGAGTTGAGATTACATACATAGTCATCTGGTACTGGTAAAAACCTAAGAATAAAATTTGTCCTAAGGATCTGAGACCTGTTTTGAACAGATCCTTGGACTGCTTTACTAATTATTGTATGCAATCTGATAAGCAGGTAATTGGTTTTCTGATTTTTCTCTTAACTCTCTATTCAGGTTTTTAATTGATAGAATCAGTACTAAATTTTCATGTACTCTTTCAGTAGTTTTTGCATGTGGTTTTCATTTACAGCTTTTTATATGTAGCAGTTCATCCGATTGTTTCGTTGGCCTCCTCAGTAAGTTGAGATGAATTGGAAAAGTGTACATTTTCATGGTTATGTGAGTTTGTCCTCGCCATGTTCTGTGTACATAGCTATTCATAGCTCTACCTTATTCCTATGTTGAAATAGGAACAAAGTAGGAATTGTTACTCTTCACAAATGCTGCTCTTGGCTTTAGAAGTAGGTACCATACTGCCTATCTTGTAATTGTAACTAATTTTAATAGATTACATATTCTGTGTTAGTAATTTTGCTGCTTAATATTTAACTTCTGGCAGGCTTTTCAGTTCAAAGTAACACCTGTTACTGGTAACCGATGGTCATTTAAATGAAGTGTGATTCACCCTGCCTCTGATGCTGTCATGTTTTGGAAATAATGAATATGAGAAAAGGTTAAAGTAGAGATTGCTATTATTGTTTATTTTCATTAAAGCTGATAACCAGTGTACCCAGGATGTGTGCTTTAGGAGTTTTTAATGTTATCAAATGTAATGTTTTTACTTTATTTTGATAGGAGCTAATCAAACCTTTTACACCAGACTGTTAGGTCTCAAATTAGGCACCAGGGTGGGAAGGTCTAGAGAAATAAACTCAGGCAGGTGGTTGCAGTCTCCAAAAAATTTGACTTAGTAGTGATTTAATTCATATAGACACAGTCAAGGGTGGAGTTCATTTCTTTGGAGTATATTAACTATTACCATAATCATTTATGGCCTGTATTCCAGCTGCTACAGCAGATGAAGGAGGACAGCTGCAAAAATCTGCAGAACATGAAACAGCTGGTCTCCAGAGTGAAACATCTGTAAAGCTGAGTCAGGAACAGAGAATTTACTTTGGAAAATACACTGTGTGGTCACGTAACTAATGAGAAAACCATATATACAACAGGTCAAGAATAAGTTACATAGACCACTTAGTTGTATTTTTTCATATATGACTGTATATATGTTTGTGTACCTATATTCTTCCTTAGGATTGTTGTCCTGGAAATTTTTAAAGGAAAAAATATAATTTGGGGAAGTAGTGAGAACTGGTGTTGTTTGGATGCTTATATGGTCAACACCAAGCTTGGGAATTTTTAGAGTTTCTGTGTGAACTTGTGCCCTTAAGTTAATGAGAAACCTGTACTACTAGGTTATCTGTTTCTCTAGAACGGCATTTGTGGGGGAGGAGGTATATACTTTGCTTTCAGAGATACTGATGGTAGAAGGGGAGCAGAGAGGGACAAATCTTGGCTTTCACTGCAGACTCTGAGGAGGAGCTTGTGGTAGTGCGTGTTTGTACTTCTGCATGCTTTATGTTCAACTCCCAGCTTGACTTTTCATTTATGACCCCTTTTAGCCTGTTCTGCCGTAAATCCTTATCAGTTTTCATTCTGTTTTCCTTCAGTCCTGCCTATAAAAGCAAGCCTGTATAGATCTTTAGGAAGTGCTGTGTAGTGTTGCCATTTCATAGAGGTTAATAGTGGTTAAACACTGTGATATGCAGTGTTGAAAAGCATGGGCAAAACATTTAGGTTATGTCATGGCACACCGTGTTTGCATTTTCCCTTCCTTGATTGGTTCTTAGGCTGGAGAGTGTTTGAAAATTGTAAAAAGTGATAGCAGAATATTCAGTAGTTTTGCAACAGCAGCATGGGTAGACTGCCTTTCTAAAGGTATTCTAATTATTTAACTAGAAAAACTCCTATTATTTCAGCAGTATTATTGACAACACAAAGCTGAGTGCTGCAGTTGACACAACAGAAGGAAGGGATGCCATCTGGGAAGACATTGACGAGCTGAAGGAGCAGATCTGTGAGAACCTAATGAGGTTCAGCAGGCCCAAGTGCAAGGTGCTGCACCTGGGTCAGGGCAATCCTAGACATGAATACAGACTGGGAGATGAACTTGTTGAAAGCAGCTCTGTGGAGGAGGGCTTTGGGGGTGCTGGTGGGCAAAAAGCTGTACAGAAGTCAACAATGCTGCAAGTGCAGCCCAGAAGGCCAACCATATCCTGGGCTGCATCAAACACAGCAGGGCCAGGAAGGTTGGTCTCTCCTTTATTCTGTCCTTGTGAGACCCCACCTGGAGTGCTGCATCCGGGTCTGGATTCCTCAGGACAAGAAACATGTGGAACTGTTAGAGCATGTCCAGAGAAAGGCCATAAAGATGATAAGAGGGCTTGAGCAACTCTTCTGTGAAGACAGATTGAGAGAGCTGGAATTGTTCAGCCTGGAGAAGAAAAGGCTGTGAGAAGACCTCATTGCAGCCTTCCAGTACTTAAAAGTGGGCTTTGAAAAAGATGGAGAGAGACTTTTTACCTGAGCAAATAGTGATAACACAAGGAGGAACAGTTTTAAACTAAAAAAATTAAAGGTTTCGATTAAATGGTAAAAAGAAGTTCTTTCCTGTGAGGGTGGTGAGGCACTGGAACAGGCTGCTGAGGGAAGTCGTGGATGGCCCATTGCTGGAGGTCTTGAAGACCTGATCTAGTGGGTGGTATCCTTGCCTGTGGCAGGGGACTTGGAACTAGATGATCTTTAAGGTCCATTCTAACCCAAACCATTCCATGATTCTAAGATTGTAGCAGCATTACAAGTAAAAGAGCTGCATTTATGTAAATGGTGTGCAAATATGGTTGTACCCTGGGTGACTCGCACCGTTCTTGTTATGTGTGATACAGTCAGCTTGCATTTTAAGTATTCCTTATGTGTTGAGATTTATATTAAGAGCAGCTATTTTAAAGAGGTGCTGTATATGGCAAGTGAAGTTTAAACATGCTGCCTTTGGAGGCAGAAAGTGCCCTGGCTTGGTATTTAATTAGTGTGGTGCAAAGTACTGTAGTTCTGAGACTGCAGAAAGTGCTAGTTTCCCTGGAAGCATCAGAAAGCCTTGGTTTTAGACAATACTGTATTGTCAGTGCAGTGCTGGTTCAGCAGCATCTCCGCACACATTTGGCAAGTATTTAAAGGACACATTTTGTGTAATTGGTTCAGCCTTTGAAAATTATTCACTTCTTTTTGTTAAAGGATGTACACAGCAATGCAAGATTTTATCTTGACAATCCCATGCTTTTGTCTTCTACCAGCAAGGATGTATTTGTGGATGGTTTTTTTTTTTAGGTCCTCAAAGGGTGGTATACTAAAGGCTTTGTAATCACTTCTGTACTGATGAGGTATGGGAAAGCACTTAATTTCTGTGACTTTGTGAAGCTGGATAATGCAGGAGCTTTGGTAGACATAATTTTGTTAGCCAGGGAAATAAATTAAACTTTCCATACCAAGTTACTTAAAAGTATGTGTTTCTATTTAGCTTTAACCTTCTTATTTGTTGTAAACTCTGGACAGAAGTGATACATGCTTTCTGGACTATGCAGCTAATCTGCAAATAAGGCTGTGCAAAGCACAAAATGAATGTTCTTGACACCCATCCTACCTTACAGTTTTGTACACTTTTTGCTAATTAGTTCCTTTTTTTTTTTAGTTAACGTATCAGATATTTACGTCAGCGGGAAAGTTGAATAGGTAGTGTTAATAACTAATAGTAACCAAGGATGCATGACTTGTAAATGGTAAATTCTTTAAAGTGTTTATAAATAAAAATTGGAGTCCTGATCTGGCTCTTATGTCATTTCTCTGGGAAATGTATGCTGTATGTGTCCTTAGCTGAGAAGCTCCCTACTTGTGCTTTGTAACACTGTTCACTAACCCAACGAAAAAGTACCACTAATCAATGCAGATGGAAAAATTTGTATTTGTGTAGAATCAGAATCCAGAACTATTTTCTCAGAAGGCAGCCCAACAATATCAAGAAAATTCCTCACCAGCATGTAACACAGCGCTGCGTTTTTGAGATGACCAATGTGATTTAAAAACATGTTTGTTTAAAGTATTAATTATGTGTAATAATTACATTGATAGTGTCAGTTACCCAAAAAGTTATATATTAAAGAATTAATGATTTTATCTCTTTTTTTTTTTTCCGTTCTAGGCTTAAAAGAAGCGTAAGCAATTCAATTACAACTCTGACATTTTGGAGCACAAGTGATGTTGAAGCAATTTGAATGTATTGGAGCATGGCTACTTCTTAAAATGCAGAAGTTAAAGGAAATTACTGCTTATCAAAACCTACTGAGTATCTGAATTCTCTAGACATCCTGCATTTAACTGTGTCCTTAAATGTCCATGATTAAGATCTCATGCAACCATTGTATATTTTGGAGACTATTCTCCAAAAGAGAACTGTGCATTTAAAAAGCAGAAATGACTGTGTTTTTTCTTGGAACTTACTAAGGTTGAACATACTGAAAGACCATGACCAGCTTGAAGCGGTCCCAGACCGAAAGGGCTGTTGCCACTGGGGTATCAGTCGGAACAGATGGCACCTCAAAAGTCCACTCGGATGACTTCTACATGAGGCGCTTTAGGTCACAGAATGGCAGCTTAGGATCTGCAGTCATGGCGCCGGTTGGACCTCCTCGCAATGAGAGTTCCCATCACGTTACCTCTACCCCTGGAGTCCCTAAAATGGGGGTCAGGGCAAGAATTGCTGATTGGCCCCCAAGGAAGGAGAACATCAAAGAGACAAGCAGATCTAGTCAGGATATTGAAACATCAAGTTGCCTTGACAGCATGTCTTCTAAAAGCAGTCCTGGGAGTCAGGGAAGCTCTGTTAACCTGAATGCTAGTGATTCTGTCATGTTAAAGAGCATCCAGAGCACACTTAAAAACAAGACCAGACAATCTGAGAATCTAGACTCCAGGTTTCTTACACCCGATGGCTATCCCAGTTCCCCAAGGAAAGCTCTTCGCAGAATACGGCAGCGCAGCAACAGTGACATTACCATAAGTGAGCTTGATGTGGATAGTTTTGATGAATGTATTTCACCCACATTTAAATCTGGGCCATCTCTGCACAGAGAGTATGGCAGCACATCTTCCATAGATAAGCAGGGAACTTCAGGGGAAAGTTTTTTTGACTTATTGAAAGGCTATAAAGATGAAAAGTCTGATCAGAGAAGCCCAGGCACAACTAAACTCAGTGAGCTCCTGATTGCCAGTGGAAGCAAGGGTTCAGGATTCTCTCTAGATGTGATAGATGGACCTATTACTCAGAGGGAAAATCTGAGACTCTTTAAGGAAAGGGAGAAGCCACTCAAGAGACGCTCAAAATCAGAGACAGGAGATTCATCTATTTTTCGTAAGCTGCGCAATGCCAAAGGTGAAGGGGACCTTGGGAAGTCTTCAGATCTTGAAGATAACAGGTCAGAAGATAGCATTAAGCCTTGGACTTGTCCGAAGTGTTTTGCTCATTATGATGTACAGAGTATTTTATTTGATTTAAATGAAGCAGCAATCAACAGGCATAATGTTATTAAAAGAAGGAACACAACGACAGGTGCATCTGCTGCTGCTGTAGCATCACTTGTCTCTGGACCCTTGTCCCATTCTGCAAGTTTCAATTCTCCAATGGGCAGCACTGAAGACCTGAATTCAAAAGGAAGTCTCAATATGGACCAGGGGGATGATAAAAGCAATGAACTAGTGATGAGTTGTCCTTATTTTCGTAATGAAATTGGTGGGGAAGGGGAAAGGAAGATCAGCCTTTCCAAATCTAATTCAGGTTCCTTCAGTGGTTGTGAAAGTGCCTCATTTGAGTCGACTCTGAGTTCTCATTGCACAAATGCTGGAGTTGCAGTTCTGGAAGTTCCCAAGGAGAATCTGATTTTACACCTAGACAGAGTGAAAAGATACATCGTCGAACACGTAGACCTTGGTGCATATTATTATCGAAAATTCTTCTACCAGAAAGGTAGGTAAATGTTATTTCTCCTTGAGTTTTAAGAATGATTTTTTGTTTTCCAAACATGCAAAATTCTGTTGATATTTAATAGTATTTACAAGAATGATGTATTTCTTTAATGGTGTACTTTACAGATGGTATGTGCCATATCTAATAGTCTTTCAGAGTGTTGGAGTATAAGAATGTTGAGGATTTTATTGCTGATAGATGTGGTAGCAATGGCTACAAATATAAATGTCTTGAAATGCAGCTTTGGGTATCCATGGAAGTGGGCGGGGTTCACACTTGAAAGATTAAAACAAGAAAATCCTAAAATACGAGAACTTTCTTCCTGCTGTGCGAAGACTTGATGTACTGAGGATTTAATTGAATGTGCATCTTGGACAGTTAGCATTTACAATAATCTTTGGACATACTAGTAACTAAATAATCCATTTCTAAATTTTTCAATGTAGATAATACATAAATGAAGATCAAACCTGTCTTCCTTGCTCACTGTTTTCATTATAGCTGTCAATCTAGAAAGAAAATTCTAATTTGTCAGATTTTGCAGACACAAACTAACACTATATAGATATAACTATATATACACACACACAAATACCTGTGTTTCAATGACAACAATGTATCTGAAAAACCAGAGTGCACCTCTCTTATCACATGGTTCTGCCCTGAAACCAAGAATGATGATTTCCGTTGGATGTATATGAGAGGGAGAAAAAAAAGTCCAAAGCAACAGATCAAAGCCTTTTGACCTATAGAAAAGAGCAAACCCCAAACATTACCCAGATACTCCCCTGTCAAAATAATACTGGCACCATGAGATGCAGATCTCCCTCTGTTCTTTGTGATTCTAAAAACGTTTAAAAAGGATTGCAGAAAAAAGGCCTTTAAAAGAGTTCTGTCTGCAGGATGGTGGTGTATTTCCTGATGGACAGAGCTGGTCTGACGACTGACCTGGAGAGTGCTTGTTCCTTACATTCCAATGATCAGGATTGGGTTTCTTCTCTTTAGTGAATGCAGGTCAAAAGAGCTTGTTTCTTACAGATAAAAGCAACAGGGATGCCTGGTTAGAATTAAGTTGATCTGTTAAAAGAAAAAAACTTCAGCTTCTTAACTGCATGTAATTGCTAATAATCTCATTTCCCATTTTTCTCTTGCCTTCAAAATATGTCCATCTCCCACCTCTTCTTCCCTGCATTGTCCATTGGTTGGATGGCTCTTGGTACTCTTTCCGTAGTCTCCTCTTTCTGCATTCTTTCTAGGGCTGAGAGGTAGCCTTTGCTCCATGTTTTTTGAGAATGCTGGTCCATATCCTTCAGAGACATAGGAGTTAGGAAAAATAATGGTTTCCTGAGGAAAGTAAGCTAGATGTGTGATATAGGATAAGATATGTTTGGAGGGGAGAGCCTGAGGTTTGTGACCTTTCTCTGCAATTGTCTTCTCTATCTCCGTCTGGAAGAATTTGATTCCTTATCAGTCTAGTGAGTTCTGCAATCAGCAACTAAATTTTCATGTTACACCTGACCTGATTTACCACATTTAAGCGCTAAGAGGGGAAGACTTTATTCCCCCCTCTTCCTTGTGCCAGTTCTCTTGTTTTCAGAAAACTTGATAAAGCCAGTTGAGTTTACTAAACAAGCAAGTGGAAGTCTTGCCATCATGATAAATTTGAGGTTTACTGCTTGGTTGTTTCTCTCCAGTTATGGTGAGGGATATTATCTTTCCTTGCAGTCAGAGTAAGTGCCAAAGTCCTACTGCCAGGTAAGGAATGAGAGTGAACAGCAGAAGAACGAGGAGGTGTGAGTGGAATTTCAGCCCTTAGGCAACAACCTACTGGTTTGCCTTCTCCTTAAGGGAAACCACACCCTCATGCTACTGCAGATCCAGTCACTGTTACATTTCCAATTTTTTGTAGATGTAATTAAGATGAATTGATAAAATCGACATAATCTAGTCCTAAGGGTACTGGTGAGGGGCAGCCAGATATAAAAATGTGTGTTATGGAGGTGGATTGGATGGGGAGAACAAGCTGTGATTTTTTTTTTTTCTTAAGCAATAAAACTGGGTTTTAAATCCACTTTTCTTGTGTTTAGTCCAGCAGTCCAAACCAGGGGCATTGTTTCTACCAGAGATTTTTATCTGAAAAGTTGTACTTCAGAAGCCTCATTAGATATCCCAAACCCCAATTTTCTACAAGTACAAAACACGTTTTGTTGACCACCCAGAGTATCATCGTCCCCTGAGCAAACTTTAGACTAAGCTGATGAGGTGGGATAGTGATAAAACTTAAAGGAGCATAATGGGAGAAAAAAAAATGTAGGAAGTCAGTTGTAACTGAATTTTTTATGTGACATGAAGCAAGTCATGATGCAGAAATTATTTTGCTGGAAGAGGATGTTGGATTTTTGTGATGTTACGAATGGAAGAGACGGTGCCGAAAGACAGTTTCAATGGGATCAGCTCATCAAATCAGTAGGCTTTGGATAATTTTATAGTCTTAGAAGTATTCTTAGAAGAATTCTGATTCGACAACAATACCTTTTAAAGATCTCAAACCGGGAAAATTTCACAGAATTGGAGAACCTCTAGTTATCCTAGAGCTTTCAAAGAATAAAAAACATTGTTCCAGAGAATTGTAAGCCTGAGTTGGTTTTCCTTCCAACTGGAAATAACAAGGTAATTTGGGACTATATCTATAAAGAACTGCCAGTTAAAAATCGCCAATGATGCCAGTCAGCATGATTTCATGAAAAATAGGTCTTGTCACATAAAAGGAAAAAAAAACAGTTAATCTTGTGTCTTAAAAAAAAAAAAAAAAAGAATGAAAGCCATTGCATTCATATAGTCCCTTTCAATTTCTTCAAGGTAATGTGGTGAAATGCTGATGGTGACTTGTCTGAAGTCTTCAATTATATGTAATTAATAGCTCATTTTCTACAGGTACTGTTACTTAGATGATAGATCCATCTCAAATTTTAGCAGTGTGTGGAGGAAGTATAAGTGAGCTTGCAGTATTACTGGCATAGTCCAAATTAATTAAAATATTATAATCTAGTTAGTGTAAAATATTTGCATGTGACATTTATAGATGAGTCTTGTATAAGTTCAGTGAATGCAGATGGATGAGTTTTTGTATGTAAAGGAAATTGGTCCCTCTGCAGAGCAGTGGAATTGATAAATAATATTCTGGCCTGGTGTCCAGACTTCTAAATGTGAAAATACTGGTGGAGGCAGTTTAGTGGAGGTAAAAATGATACTTAAAAAAGATACTGGGAAAAGAACTTTATAGTGGTGCTTCCAAAGGCTGGATTCAGCTTCTCTACTTTATATTTGAACTAATTGTGCACACTCCCTTTGTACTCAGTGGAGAGAAATGAACCTTGCAGGATCATACGAATTGCAGTCTTTTCTGTAATTCACTAACAGAAACTCATGCACAGCGAAATCACATGGAAATGTTTATTCTTACAGGAAATGAATGCTACTTTCATGATGCACAAGATGTATTTACAAGGTGATTAAATAATGGTGTGTTTTAAAAGGTGTATTTGATAGAAGGACTTAACTAAAAGTTTGAAGTCTAGACATTTATAAGTTAAGCTAGTGAATAAAAAAAGAAGGGGAGAGGACGAAGCCAGTGCAAGAACCAATTTGTGAAAGCTGCACAGAGATATGTTTACTAAAGACTTATTTATAATCATTATTAAAATCACAGAGAAAAATTTGTTTCCATCAGCTTGTCCGAGTGCAGTTCAGAAAAGAGAGCATATCACTCCAGAGGAGCAGCCTGTTTTCTCTGTGCCCATAATTGCATCTGGGAATTATCGTTCTCATGGAAAGATACAAGAGCATCTGTTTCGCCTCCATCCTCCTCACGCAGTAGTCGCTAATGTTACCATTTAAGACAAATACTAGTTACTGGCTTAGAATGAAAGGATTTGACTGAGAAGTAAATAGTTTCCTGAACTGATTTTGTAACAAATGAGCTGTTGGTCAGCTTTCCTTTAGCTGTTGGCAGCCAGTAAAAATACCCTTTGCTCTAATGCTTTAAATTGCTGCATATTCTATCCAAGAGTTGGTGCCTTTTGAGTATGTGGCTAGACTTGCAGAGCTCTCAAAATGCTGCCTGCCCTTTGTCTCCAGAGAACTACTGGGCAGAATTTTCCAGTACTGTAAATGCTGAGCTGGGATTAGAGGAAAATGCTTGATGCTGAGTTTCATTCAGAAGAGAAATGTTTGGGCTTTTTATTTCTAGTCTGATTACACAAAATACCAGTTGAACATGATATCTAAAGAGAAATATGATAAAAGCACAAAAGAACATTTTTAGTCAAAATCAAGTGCATTTACTTGGATTTCCTTTGCAAAGGAAACTCATAAATATCTGCCAGGGAAATAAGCATTTTAATTTTGGTTCTTTCACTGGAAATATCTTTTGAGTTATATGATAAATATTTAACTATTTTTAAAAGTACGTATAGTTTGTTTTAATGACCAGGTACAATCAAGTCATTATTTCTTTTGGGTATGGATTTATAAATTAATTTGTGGCTGTTGCTGGTTATCCTGATTATCTGTTAATTAAATTGTTTTTCAACAGTAGTTTAAATTAAATGTCAAGCTTGAGAAATGTTGCTTCCAATGAGCTTCTGTGTGGTGTGGAGAAATAAGCTGTCTTCTATGGTATTAATGTTTGACATAAAGTTCTGGAATTATGGTTGTGACATAGCCCTTGTTTTCCCAATAAAACTTCTAATTAGCTCTGTTTAGATTGGATATTAAACTTTTTTCATTTTAATTTTGCTGCTTCTGTTCCTGCACTGGAAAGAGAAAATTGTTGGATGTAAGGAGATTCAGGATGTAGGGGAAAATGAGGTGGAGGTGCAAGAAGTGTACCAGAAGGAAAAGTAGTCAGATACAGGGGTATATACTGTAGCTTGCAGAATGAGTACAGAGATGGGGTATAGGGGAGGAGAAAGAATGAAGATGAAGGTAAAGAACGAGCAACCCGGTAGTAAATGTGAGTAGAGGAGAGGACTAAGGATGTGCATAGGAGAGCAAGAAAGATGCTGCCCAGGGCAGATTGAAGGAAAAGAGATTAAAATACATTTCCTCTTAGCAGAGAAGTGTAAAGTTCCACACTACTTCATGCATTTTTCAAAGCCATAGGAACTAATTAAAAAGCTTTAACAAATGATACAGAGTTGTATGTGTATTTTGTGTGTGTGTGTGCAGCTTCCAACATTCCTCTTGCCACCCTTCTTAAATGTGTTTTCAAGATGTAGAATAATTTCTCCTGAGAAAATTCTCTATCTGAATTGCAGGCTAGAGTGGTTGCAGGGTAGACAAATTTTACCATCTGTGTGGCTGTCAATACAGAAAACTAGTATAATGTTTGGACCCTTCTAGTATGTGTGCTCACCATACCTTTTTTAAGTTTTTCTATTATAAAAGCAAATCCACATTACTGGTTTTAAGTCACTAAACAGTTTAGTGTGGAGATGGCCAGGTTATCTCAGGTTTTGGAAGCTATGTAATATGCTGATTAAAAAATTAATCTTTCTCAAAGGCTGTGCTGCTTCTGCATTGACCTAGTCTGCCATAAACTGTTTGGTGAGCTATAAACATCCTGAAAAAAAAGCAAGCTACTTAATGTGGGAAGAAGAAAAGCTAGAGTGCTAGTAAGATACTTTGAAATTTTGAACAACAGAACATCTCTGGCATTTACAGGGCTCATATTTATGGACTACTATAAAAATGTAATTAGGTTTATATGGATGATCTCATTTATTAGTAATTTGCCCACTCACAGTTCAGTCACCCAAAATTTAATGACAGTATTTACAGAATATTCCACAAGATATTAGAAGAATTTTGAATTATGATTACCTTTGTGTAGAGTATTGGCTCTTCATGACTTGCAGAGGAATTTGGTAGAAAGCAAGTCTTCTAATGCTGCAAGCATGTTTCATTTTGTGTCTTGTATGCTCTGAAATCTTTAAACAGAAAACACTGAGTGAAGGATAATAGAATACCAGACAGTGGGGACTTGAATAGAGCTCTCAAGGGCTTAAAGTGCTGGACAGCTGTGTGAAAGCACTTAGTATGTTGGAGGGAGGTTTTGCAAGAACCAGTAAGTATAAGTTTTAAAAGAATTACAGTGAAAAATGAGGCTCTCAATTTTTTAACAATATTATTAATTGGAAAAATGATTACCATTCACTTTAGATGGGGTGTATTTCCATATCTATTTTTATTATCTTTAAAGCTGCAATTCTTGATGATAACGTTAAAATATTTTACATTTTATCTCTATAGCAGAATAGCTCATATTAGACTGCTCCTAAAGTTCGTATTTAAAATTCTGGTTGTTTTAAGAAAAACAAGTAATCTGTATGTAGTAAAGACAATATGGTTACATTTCCTGTCAAGGCAGTTAATGTCTCTTTTTCATTCCATTGAATTTCACATCTTTGAATTGCTGAATTTTCAGGTGGTTCTAACTTTGTATTTTTGTGCATGTATAAATTCATTCATGTATGCAGCTTATGGAAGATGATTACATGGGACTTCTTTTTCTTGTACAATGCTTGAGTCCTATTTTTTGGCTTTTCACTTAAAATTTCTTTTAGGGAATGTATGTTTAAATTCAGCAGTCACTTAAGATATGTGCAGCTTTGTTTATATGTTGCTGCATTAATGGTGATATTCCTCTGTCATCAGTCAAGATACTTTTTTAATGCTCAGAGGGTTCAACAGAAGTCTTCAACACCAGTCTCCAAAATGGTTGAGCTTTGATTTTTGTAAATGTGCTCTTCTGACTTCTTTCATGTGAAGGTTGGCTTTACGTGTCTGTAGTTAGACAAATATAAAAATGTGTTTCAAAGAATCTGCTGTTCAGTTACTAAGTAATTTCACCAATCCTATATTCTCCTCTCTGCTGCCTTCCCCACTAGACTGGTTTTCAACTCAACTCTTAGCACTATAAATTCACTTTTAGGGTTGTTGAACACTTCACTGTTAAATATTTATGCTTGTCATTTTATTCTCGTGCTTTATTTTTCTGTGGTACTATGATTTGATACTTTTACTGTGAAGAAGCCTTTAACTTCTTTTTCAGCTTCATCAGTTTTTCCCATTTTAGAACTGAGTAACGTGTATGGAAAAAGCAAAAAACTGTCAAACAAAAATAAATAATTTACGTCCTTTGCTAAGTACAGTTGTTTGACATTTCTTTTTTAACATAGGTTGTTGAGTTTCCCACTTTGGTGCATTTGGCTTCCCTCTTTTTATTTTTAAGGGGGGAAATTGGTTATACTTATTTAGCTCAATGTGAATGAAACAGATGGCAATATAAAAGCTGATGTAAGAGGTGTATCCTGTTTTAGGCCTATTTAAGCAGAGATGCCATGCTGAATTTCAGCCTTTTTGCATAAATGGAGCTCACAAGAGAACTGAAGCACGACAATGACATCCTGGTGTACCACTTGATGACGTGCTCTTATTGACTCCATGGAGCTGGCAGTTTATTTCCAGTGTAAAAATCAAGCATGAAAAGATAGTTGAAGTGTAAGAAGTAAGACAGACTTGTTTGTTTTTTCTTTTTCTCGTATACAAGAACACTGGAACTATTTTGGGGCAGATGAGAACCTGGGTCCAGTAGCTGTGAGTATAAGAAGAGAGAAGCCAGAGGAAATCAAAGAAAATGGACCTCAGTACAACTACCGGATCATATTCAGAACCAGTGAGGTAAGCAGTTCAGGGGTGATAGTAAAAGAAACTAAAAGTGAGCAGGCAAAACCAGGTGGCATGTGTGGGGTTTGTGTGCTTTTCCGCATTGATAATAGATTTCTGTGTAATCCAGTACGTTTAGTTCCACTGCTGTTGCTAGTCAATCTCAGTGCATAATTCAATATATGTGCTGGGGTTTTTTGTATGCACAGCTCATGACATTAAGAGGCTCCGTGCTGGAAGATGCTATCCCTTCTACTGCAAAGCATTGCACAGCCAGGGGACTTCCCCTAAAAGAAGTGCTGGAGTATGTGGTTCCAGAGCTGAATATCCATTGCCTAAGGCTGGCCTTCAACACTCCAAAAGTCACAGAACAGCTTATGAAGCTTGATGAGCAAGGGGTAAGTGCAGAGTTACAGAATTAAACAAATGATGCTAATCTGTCAGATTATTGCCATGAGTTGCAAAGTTATCTTCTAGCTTTATATGATTAGAGTCAGTCTGTTGAAATGCCTCATTTAAACTAAAACTTGTCATCTATAGGAAGAGTTACATTGCATTTTTTTCCGCCAAGTTTTGCAGAATATTTAGTATGTATGAAATAAAGTTCATTTCTCTAGGTAGCCTAAAGTTTTTGATTAATGTTGTTCATTTTAATTTACTTTAAAAGAGACAGCATTATTGTTTTTCAAAGACTGTGGGAAGGAGGGAGTTCTGTTCTGTTTTTCTTATTACTATTATACTAAAAAGAAAAGTCTCCCATGTTACTAAATGTTTCATTGTAATACTGTATTGGCTAAACAATGACCAGGGTGCTGCCTGTCTTTTTGTTTTGTCGATGTTCTTTATTCTCTTTGCCCTGGAACAAACTACATGGCAAAATATTCTAAGCCTTTCTTTATACAAATAATTTTCAGTTAGGTGATAGTCTCCTGGTCTTTTAAAGATGGAACCGAGGCTCATCAGCAATACAGCTTAGACTTAGCAAAATGAAAGTCCTTGACTGAAGTGAATTTTATGCTTATAAACTTCAGTAGTGACATTTTGTAGCTGTGTGCGTGCCTCAGTCTTCACTGGCAACCTCTCTTTCCATGCCTCTTGAGTGGATGGACCCAGGACAGGGACTGGGTCCCTCCCACTGTAAGAGAAGATCAGGGTCATGACCACCTGATGAACCTGAATGTACATAAGTCTATGGGACACAATGAGATGCATCCCAGAGTCCTGAGGGAATTGGCTGAATGTAGTTGCCAAGCCACTCTCTGTGGCATTTGAGAAGTGACAGCGGTCAGGGGAAATCCCAGGAGACTGCAATAGGGGAAATGTTGTACCCATGTTTAAAAAGGGTAGAAAAGAAGACCCCTGGGAACTACCACCCTGTCAGTCTCACCTCTGTGTCTGGGAAGCTCATGGAACAGATCCTCCCAGAAGTTGTGCTAGGGCACATGAAGGACGGGGAGGTGGATTTGAGACAGCCAGCATGGCTCACACAAGGGCAAATCCTGCCTGACCCACCCAGTGGCCTTCTGTGATAGAGTAACTACATCAGTGGACAAGGGAGGGGTTACAGATACTGTTTTTCTGGACCTCTGTAAAGCCTTGGGCATGGTCTCCCACAGCATCCTTCTCTCTGAGTTGGAGAGAGATGGATTTGATGAGTGGACTGTTAGATGGATAAAGAATTGTTTGGATTGTCGCATCCAAAGGGTAATGGTCAATGGCTCAGAATCACAGTGGACATCAGGGACAAGTGGTGTCCGTCAGGGGTCCATATTGGGACTTAATATCTTCATTAATGGCGTAGATGAAGGGATTGAGTGCACCCTCAGCAAATTAACTAGCTGAGTGGTGCAGTTGCCATGCCTGAATGATGGGATGCCATCCAGAGGGACCTGGACAAGCTCAAGAAATGGCCCCGTGAGAATCTCATGAGGTTTAAGATGACCAAGGGCAAGGTGCTGCACCTCTGGTATCAGCACAGGCTGGGGACTGAACAGATCGAGAGCAGCCCTGCTCAGATGGACTTGGGGGTGCTGGTGAATGAGAGGCTGGACATGACCCAGCCATGTGCACTCCCAGCCCAGAGAGCCAAGTGTATCCTGGGCTGCATCCAAAGCAGCGTGGGCAGCAGGGAGAGGGAGGGGATTCTGCCCCTGTGCTCTGCTCTGGTGAGACCCCACCTGCAATGCTGCATCCAGCTCTGGGGTCCCAGCACAGGAAGGACATGGACCTGTTGGAGTGAGTCCAGGGGAGGGCCACCAAGATGGTTAGAGGGGTGGAGCACCTCTGCTGTGAGGAAAGGCTGAGAGAATTGGGATTGCTCATCCTGGAAAAGAGAAGGCTTGGAGTGACCTGATCGTGGCCTTCCGGTACCTGAAGGGAGCCTCCAAGAAAGAAGAGAGGGACTTTTAGTAGGAGCACAGAGTAACAGGATAAGGAGGAATAACTTCAAACTGAAAGTTGGTTTAGATTAGATATTAGGAGGAAGTTCTTTGCTGTGAGGGTAGTGAGGCACTAGAACATGTTGCCAGAGAAGCTGTGGATGCCCCATCCCTGGAAGTGTTCAAAGCCAGGTTGGATGAGGCTTGGAGCAACCTGGTCTAGTTGAAGGTGTCCCTGCCTGTGGCAGGGGGATTGGATCTGGATGATCTTTAAGGTCCCCTTCCAACCCAAACCATTCTATGATATCTAACAAACTGTGAGGTTAAATTATCCATCGTTCATATCCTCTATGTTATTAAGCTCCCATAGTATGGTTTTCTAATACTTAAACTTTTGAAAATCATTAAGGATGAGTCATAGTTAAATTTTTATTATCTGCATCAAAGTATTTTCTGGTTTTGTGGTAATGAAACAGTTTGACACTTCTAGTAGAAAAAGATAAGCACACTCTGTACTAATTAGAAACAGCATTTTTTCAATTCTAAGCTAACAAAAATTGGGTAACAGCTGCTCTACTAATTAGGTACACAGAATGTTGATCAGTTCTGCTTGCTAAGTGTCACACCGTTTCATTACAGCATGAACAGGTGCCTGTTTGATATAGCAGATAAAATATTTTGTAAATTTAAGAGTTAAGATTATAAAGTCACCTTAGCCTAATTTAGCCATTAAATTTCACCCAGGAATCCCTTCACTGAGCCAAATTTGTATGCATCAATTTTCATTAGAATAAGATGTCTTTTCTGTATTTGAGTGAGTTGGTAGTTTATAAAGCAGTTGGTTGTTTTCGCATTTAAAAATTTCCCCTTCTTTATTTAAATTTATCTGCCTTCAGCTTTAAGACTTCTGATATTTTTCTCTGCTACATCTTAAAAGTCATTTTGGTGTGAAATTTTTTTTTTCCAGCAAAGGTTTTTGTATGCAGTGATTAAGTCATCTGTTGGTCTTGTTTATGATAAACTAAACAGATTGCACTTTTCATGTCTTTCACTGCAACATATTTTCTCTGAATTTCATATCACTCTTATGGCTGAGCTCTGTCTCTTCTACTCTTTCAATATCTGCATATGTCATTCAGTGTCAGAATGGGAATATTTTTCTTGCCCGAGTTTTGTACTGGTGATGTGTGCTTATTCCTTACTTCCTCTGAGATTGCTAGAGTGGTAACATCTGCTGTTCTGTACATATGGTCCACATTGCTTGTCACCTAGCTGTTCTTTTATTGGATTTATTAAAATGCATTCATTTGAACGGTTCTGTGTTAAACAGCAATCCAATCATTTCCTAGGGCTGCACTAGCTTCTTTGCTAATTATCATCTACTAATCTTTGTCTTGAATGCAGAGTTCATGGTAAGTTACTGTAAATTTACTTCCAAATATTATTTAAAAATTTGAATATTAGGGCAATTACTGATTTATTTCAGTAGAAGCTAATCTTTATGGCAATTTCTCATTCACAGAAATACTGCGAAATGTCACTTGGTTCTTAATATAATTCCCGGTTCATAATACAAATTTGCTGACTGGTTAAATCCAAGATATACTTTCTGCTGTCTTGACTGGCTGCTAGATAAATACTTAAAGTGCACTTTTCGCATATATATGAATACGTAAATGCTTTCAGATTATTAAAATGAAGATGCTACTTTAGTAGTTCTACCACAACAGAATTCATGCTTCAAATTCTTTTTTAGCTTTTTCTTGTAGTTAATACACTTCTGAGGACTGTAGATTTATCAGAAGGAGGTCTAATAATGGAGACTGCATGCCTTTCTCCAGATCTGCTCTTTTTGATTCAGAAATGCCAACTTGTGTTGTCCTTAAGGAAACTTTTTTTTCAAAAATTAGCAAATCTAAGAACACAGCTAGAAGGCATATCCTGCTCTTTGCATAGTCCTTGTTTAGTTTCTAAGGCTGACATTTTCAAAGCAATAAAGCACGATTGTTTGCTTGCTCATTGGTGCTGCAGATACCATTTATGTTTATGCCCTTGAAAATACTTCCTTCACCTAAAGTTGAAACTTAAGTAGTGCAAGTGCGCTTCATGAGAATAATTTTCTTTGTCCTGACCTGTTTACATGGAATTACTAGAAGCTATTGTAATTAGCAGTACAGCTAAGATGTTGTGGTTCCATGAAGCACTTGCATCCATCCTGTTTCTGTGGGATGGAGAAAGCACATCTGAGCAGCAGATGCCTGAATGGTCAAAGAGAGGACCTGCTGCTGATGGTGTGGAAAGTGCTGGCAGTTGTTCCGGCAGGAGGGGCAGCAGTGCCTCCTCTTACCACTCTTCCTCGCTCCCCTCCTCTTTGCTCCCTTACCACATGTCAGCAGGAGGTGCTGGAACAGGTTGCCAAGCTGGGCATGTCCCATCCCTGAAAGTGTTAGAAGTCAGGTTGGATGTGGATTTGAGCAGTCTGGTCTAGTAGAAAGTGTCCCTGCTGCCCATGTCAGGACTTTTGGAACAAGATGATCCTTAAGGTCCCTTCCAACCCAAACCATTTCATGATTTTATGCTGTACTTGAGTTTTGTCATAAGAAATTTAGACATATTTAGAAGATGCAAGTCAAGTAGTGTGTCAGATGATAAAATAAGGGATATTCTGTAGTGGGGAAAGAAGCAGCAGCCTAGAACTGTGACTTATATATATGACTTCTTCAGCAGGAGTAAACAAGCCAGATTATCTTTACCCTTCTTCTTCCCTCCTTGTTTTCCTGCTGCTAATATTTTTATCCCCGTCATCATTCATCCTTGGTAGTAAAGGAAGAATATGGTAAAGTTGCAATTTCCAGAATTTTTAAATTTTAAAATTTACTTTCTTTAGAGACAGATTAAGACCACTTCTGAGGGCCTTTAAATTATAAATCATAAATATAATAGGTTAAAATTAATGAATTTCACTTTAATTATGTGTCCACATCATCCTAGCAAGTTCAAAATCCTTTGCCTCATGGCTTGGGATAGAATCTTCCGAGAGCAAATCACAGTATATTCATGTAACTTTACTTCCAGTGCCCTTGCAAATAACTGTTTTCACTTCCCACTAGCCTAAACTTGTAAATCTCATGCCAGTTTTGATAGATTTTCTTATGGTTTCATTCTGGCATATGTAGTTGGTGTTTATTTGAAATAGAGCCTCTGCAAAAATTCATGTGTGGGAGGAAAGATTATTTACTGGGCAATAAGGATGCATTTCTATTGGATGAATTACATGCATAAACTCCAAGGCTCTCCCTTGTGCTCCTTCAATCAGAGTTCCTGCCTATGAAATTGGTTTTGGAGACAGCAGTAAATGGCTGTGGATGCTGCCTTCTTCCATTCTGTAACTTGTCTTTCTGTAGTCTAGATGTAAATGATTCCAGTGTACTCCTTGTGTGTGTGTGTGTGTGTGTATCAATTTGGAATTGGTGGAAACAGTTTGCTTTGAAGAATCACAGTTATGGTTGGGTAAAAAATTACTTTTTTCACATCTTCAGCTTCTGCTGCCTTAGGAAACATCAACTATCAAATTAGAGGGAAAATGGAAATAAAAAGCACAAATGTATTTGCAGATCTATGCTAGTAAATAGTATCTTCAAGGTATTACCAGCATTTTTCAATTTAGCTGTTTACTTTGTTACTATTATCATATTTAAGTCAGGGAAGACCAACTGAATGTCGTGGAGTCTTTCAACATTGCTAACAGGTGAATGTGCTAATAGGTGAATAATTTCTGTCTTCTCTTCGAAATGAGAGCACGTTCATTTTGTCACTTGTTCTAGAAATGAGCGCATGGTGTGCCCTACCCTTCTGCATGGAAGGCTTAGCATAGGGTGGCAGCCATGGTACCAGCCTGAGTGAGAGTCAAGGTTCTGGCATTACTCAGCCAGCACTTCCCATGTGGCTCAGTGTTAGACATTCACTTGCAAGCGTTGTCCTCCTGGAAAAAAGCAACATTCGTGTTTGTTTCACTTCAGAAAGCATTTTGACATCTTCAGATTAAATCTGCTGTCATTGAGGCAGTTACAATAGAAAACAATGAGAGTATATGGAACTAGACTAACTTTTGAAATTAGTCTGATAATTAGGTATTTTTTCATTTGTGAATTATGGGTTTATTAAAATGTGGAAGTGAATTCAGTGCATAAGTTGCTTCATCACTTGGTATACACATAAAATTTGAATCTTTTTCCTTTTGCAGTTAAGTTACCAACTTAAGGTGGGTATCATGTACTGCAAAGCTGGGCAAAGCACAGAAGAGGAAATGTATAATAATGAATCAGCAGGTCCAGCCTTTGAGGAGTTTCTTCAGCTCTTGGGAGAGCGAGTTCGACTCAAGGGATTTGACAAGTACCGTGCTCAGCTGGATACAAAAAGTAAGACTTTTTCATTATTTTTCCCCCCTTAAATGAACAAAATGCGATATGGTTGCTAACTACCTTTTTGAAGAGAGTTCTTAAAAATAAGATCTTTGCTGTAGGAAGGCAGTTGCTTAATATAAGTGAAAGCAGAGCACGTGTGTAATTTAACTGTAGTCATACGGTCTCTCAACTCGGATAATAATTACATTTTTGTACTGATTCGGTATGAAATTATCACTAAAGCTACAACAAGAAGCCAGTAATTATGGAACAATTATTGGTATTGCAAATCCATAATCAGTGCGTTGTCTTAAGTCTAATCAATACAGCTGGTATGTTATTTTTTTAATGATGCGCTTATAGACAGTCTCCAAAATGCTTCGAGAACCCACCTATGTCACTCTACCTTGAAAAGTTGATCTACTGCTTTTCTGATGTCTGTTGCATGCAATTTTTCTTCTAGGCAGTTTTGTCTTAGTCATCCTGTCAAATGTATTCCTCCCTCTGTGCTTTTTCTTTTTTGAGTTATGGAAATTAAACTGGATTTGGCAGCTATGTTATCAGCTGTAACTGTTAAACATATTGCAACAAAATGCAGTGGTAAGATGATCTTGGGTGACCGTAACTATAAAAGAAACTCCCTGCATTTGGAATCAGTCATGTGAAATACCTGTTTATCAGCTAGCACATGCTGTATTCAATTTGTAGATCTGTTTAAATTACTCAGGGAAGTTTTGTCTTGTATTCCTTTTCTTTGAGTACTGGAGCTATCCAGTTCCTATAGAGATCCTTTACTATTTTGCTCACTTTTAGCAAAGGAAATGAAATAAGGAGTTTGATTCATGGAAGCTGAAAAGCATTCATCAGCTTTAGTGCAGCAGAAGCTGTGGTCTTGTCATGGGTCTCCTGGCACAAATAGAGTACCTTGCTGTGCTTGATTGCTCCATCATTCTGTATTCTGCCCTTAATTCCTACAGCAATTGTGTTGCCATCTCCTCAGGCTATTCTTGACCGATTTGATCATCGGTCCTCAGGGGGTTATAAAACCTCTTTTGGTTTTAAACCTAAATTAACATCTATTTTGCACATATTTAACATTGAGCCTGCTTTTTTTTCCTTGCAATACTTGTATTCCCTCTGTTGTAGTTCCTCCCTTGAGTGCATTTCATAGAAATAGAGAATGGTTTGGGTTGGAAGGGACCTGAAAGATCATCTCGTTTCAACCCCCCAGCCATGGGCAGGGACACCTTCCACCAGACCAGGTTGCTGAAAGACCCATCCAACCGGGCCTTGAACACTTCCAAGGATGGGGCATCCACAGCTTCTCTGGGTGACCTGTTCCAGTGCCTCACCACCCTCACAGTAAAGAATTTCTTTCCAATACCTAATATAAACCTGCCCTTCTTCAGTTTAAAATCATTCCCCCTTGTCCTATCACTACATGTCCTTGGTAAAAGTCCTTTGCCAGCTCTCTTGTAGGAAATACGTATCATTCTCAAGGTGAATCTTCCTTTTGCACAGCTCTGAACTGTCATTTTATTGGTTATAAAGATAAGCTAGGTAAAAATGAAATGTGTATGGAAAACAGAGAAAACATTTATTTAGCTTCTGGTTTTATATTCTGACCTTGTTACCTTGAGTAGTTAAAGCAAAATCCTCTCTTCCCCCTTCTTCTGGGTTAGTTAAGATGTTAAAAAAAAAGGAAATAACCCATATTTTGGTGTCAGTCCACACACACTGGTTTCTAGTATGTGTAAATGCTGTATAATTGAGTTGATTCATCTGCTCAAATATACCCAAGAAAGCTGTAACTGTCTTTTAAGTACTCGTTTTGCGTTTTCTTCTGAACAGCAGAATTTTCCAGAGATGTTTGAATTCCTTGTTGTTGCTTCTGACTCAAGGAAAGAGTTTTGTCAGGCTTTGAGTTTATGTACTACAATCTAGCACCTATTGAATGGAACCTTTAAGTTGACTGAATCTTTCCTGCTTTTGAGAGTTATCTTCTTGTAATGAAGGGTTCTCCTCCATGTTGAGAGCTGGCATATCTTTCTCATATTGCCCAGTAGACTCACTCAGCTCCATTCTGTATCTAAAAATACAAAAAGTCTTCATGTGAGCACTTCAGTATGATCATAGAGGACAGGAAATCCTCTAAGTGGAAACTGCTTCTTTCATGAAGGATTTCCTACATTTTCTCTCAATCAAGGTTTACAGGCTCACATACGTGGAACCTCATCAGCCAGAACTGCTTAGGAGCTCTTAAGTTGTCTGAAATCTTTCAGGTTAGATTGCCTGCAAGATTACTGAGAAAACACATGACTACATGTGAGCATGCATGAGTTCTTAATGAGTAGGTTTAGACCGCAGCAAATGTGAACAATGGCAGCAAACATTTCTAATTGATCTTCATGGTGGTGAGTTCTCCTTTCTGCCAGTGTGCAAAGCACAGACTGGAAATGCTGAAAGAGCAGGTGCTTTGGGGGCACAACACTCAGCTCTTCGGATAGCTGCATTCGGAAACACTTAAAGCATATTCTACACAGGAAATGGGGAAAAAAGCCACTTTGTGCTAGGGGAAATGCGTAAGACTAGAGATGGTCACCAGAGCTGCATCTCAGGTGTGGGGAATATGTGAACAGCAGAATACAGCCAGGCAGTACATTTTCGATAGCTACCCTAAGTAATCAGTCAGTCCTTTTACCTTGGCCTTAACACAGAGACCTGCAAAGGAGGGGGTTGTGTTTTTTTTACTGTGACTTAGGTTCATAGGTTTTGTTGAAACAGCTAGGAAGTGAGCTTCTCCATCTTCCAGCTCTGTGCTCTTCTGTTGCTAGAGAGCCCTGTCTTGAAATAGTTCTTGCAGTCTCACTACTCAGGAAAATTTTCGCCTAAGAATTCTGTTCAGTAGCAGCACAGTCGGTTGCAAAGATGTGCTTAAAAACAAATGTCTGCTCATTGACTTGTCAGAAAGGTCGGATCTATGTAGACTCCTTTGCTAGTTTCTGTACCTTTGACAATACTTTGCAAGCTGTGGAAAGCAGTTGCATGATGGAAGACATGGAAAGATTTTTCTCTGCATGGAGATGAGGTGATTTGTATGCGTACTCTGGAAATATTCACAATCTTTTTAATTTATGCAAATTTAGAAAAGTAAAGTTGCCCTAGCAAAAGGCAGTTTCAGAGCAGTTATTCTTAGAAATTTTTGGATTTAGGACCCTAATTGGTAAGTATCCATAACAGAGCCAATTCCTTAAAGGGATGAATCTCAGGCATCCTATTAACTGACAGCCTGTTTAAGTGTATTGGATCCTTCAAGGGCTTTAGATTTGGATCTCTGCCAGTACCACTGTGAAAAAGAGATGCCTACTTTTCAAGTTTTGTTTGTTTATTTCTAGAATTACCAGAGGGGAAACAGTCTATCTCCTGACAGCCTGCAGACTTTGGATAGGAAATAGGGCTTGAAAATGTCACTTATCCCACAGTGACTAGAAAGCTTATGGGCATCGCTTTAAAGTAATAAACATCACAGTGATCTTTTAAATTATCACTTCAGTCATTTTACTTTATTTTCTAGTTGTAATGCATGCTTTATTTCCCTCCCCCTCACTTAGTCTTGCTTCTCAGTATTTTAGATTGGTAAATGGAATCAGCTCGATAATGCTAGGCCTGGTAACATGGCATGTGTGTCCAACAGAGTGGTGGTGTGGTCGATGGAGGAATAAGGGAAGTTGATTAATGTGAGTTGGGAATTCTGTGATTTATCAATTTGATAAGATTATAAACTAAGCTAATAATGGTACGTTTCTGTACTAGATGTTTATATACTGCATGATTTTCTGATTAAGACATAAGAAGAATATAAAACCAGAAGCTATTAAGTAGATAATAAAATCTAGGGAATGAATGAACTTCAAATTGACATTTCATTTAGAGGTTGTTAAGAAACCCCAATGTTTGTAATGAAATAATACAGATAGGTTACCTTCTTAACTTGCACTATATAACATCTTTCCAACCTTGTGGAAATAATGATACTTACTCTTGGATCTGAGACTTTTATTGGGAGACCAACAAATTTTAAGATGTTAAGTTGCTTAAGAAGCAGAAATAGGGATGGAGGGAAGTCCATCTGCATTTCTCTGCATTTGTGTTACACATACACTGTTGTATGTTACAAAATAAAAGATTCTGTCCTCATTTCTGTCTGAAAACGACTTGGGTATTGCAGAAGTTGATCATGAGTGCTTGGTGTAATCCTTGTATATGACAGAAAGAAGAGCAGTGTTGACAGCTGCTGACAAAGCAAAGGTAGAGGGGAGCAACATTAAGCTCTGAAAATACTTGTTCTCGTGCTTTTTATTGTGAGCCTTTCTGCAGTTTGTAGTAATGGTTGTCCTGCCTTATCAGTGTAACTTATTTTTTGTTCTCCTACAATTCCTTGCATTGTTTTTCTTTGAAACCAGGGAGTCAGATTTTCTACTTGTAATTGTTTTTATACAGTTTTCCAGCACAGAGGTTAAGCTGCTGTAGAAGCAGGCTGACAAAGTCCTGTGGATTCAGTGAGGTGAATTTGTCAGCACTATGCTGGTGGTATCAGCCAGTTTAGAGCCCTATTGGTTTTAGAAGCAAACCACTTCAAATGTGAGTCTGTTACTCCTTATGAATATAGCTGAGAATCATTGGAAGGACAGAAGACTAAGGTGGATTTTTAGAGATGATTAATGATGGAAGGAAAATAGGGTCAGGTAACACCTCAGCTGAGTAGCCAGATCCAGTAATGGGGCAAGGCTGGGAAAGCATCATGAGTATCTATGCCATAACCTGGTGGCCAGAGGGGATGTCTTCAGTATAAAAAGGTGCTAATGAATTTGTAGATCCCTCAGGCCTCTGTTAAATAGAAGGAAATTGAAGTAGGTTGCATTGCTGGCTTGCAGTTCTGACCCTGAAATGGTGGGTATTATTCCAGTGCACAGTCTTGGATTTTATTGCAATAGCTGTGATTCAATTTAAAGCAAACATCTGCAATTAGGGTAGTGTACTTCAGGAACAGTATTCTGGAATTTAAAAAATCTGAATGGTGAGAGAGATGCACAGTCTGTAGTGGATATGGTAGTCAGATTTGAATAGGAGAGATTTTAACTGTAAAGTGCTTGGAAATAATTAGAACGATTTAATTTGTCATTTGGCTTGTAGCCTGATTATTTAGTTTGCAGAATCAGCACTGTTCTCAGAAAACTTTTTTCTGCCTAAAATGAAAGCCTGCCAGCAAAGTTGGAAGTTTGGCTTAAATATGTAGGTGTTTTAGCATATTTTTTGCCAGAATTGCTTTGTTCTGTTCCCCCAATACCTTTTGAGCTCCTTCCCCTCTTTTGGGGCCTGCCTTCCCCTGTCTCACTTCCCTATCTCTTTGCACCTGCTGCTCCCCCTTTCCAATTATTTGTAATATTTTTGTATGCTCTATTTCTAAAAGATGATGTACAAATCAGTATATTTACAGTTCAACAGATAAAGCTGTTATGAAGTTATGTTGATGTTTAGGTGACTTTTGGATGCATCTGCCTCTTTGGGTGTGCACTGCAATGATCAGGTAGAGGACAGAGGCTGCTGTGAACACAGCGCAAAGAAATTATCCCCTTTCAGCTGTCCTGCTGTTCTAATTAGCATTAAAAAGAAAATATTTAGCAGTTAGCTGGTTTATCATACTGGCAATGTTGAGTCCTGGAAAAGAGAGCCCAGTCTCCTTGAAACATGAACTGAGAATTACAAATGTTTTTTTAAAGATTGTAGGAATCTTTTATTTCTAATTCCCTTTTTATTCTAGATAGGTGATTTGGAAGTGCAAAATCTCTATGTGGCTATAATATAGAAAACTTTCCATTTCATTTTACCGATCATTTTGTGTTTCATTTACAGTAAAGCTACCTCTATTTTATTATTCTGAATCTGACAGGAAACAAACTTCTCAAAGTTTATACTCAAAATCTGGGTAAATAAATTGTATATTTATGTTCCTGTAAATGCATCACAAATCTCAGATCTATTGTCTTCTTAGTAACATGATCTCTCTGCTAATAAAAATGCCAAGGTATAGGTTTTAACAGCTTTTTAAAATACATTGTTATAAATAGCTGGGATTATATAATTTAGTAGCATGTTTATATAACTTCAAATAGCCAGGATGCTTTTTTATGTATATAAAGCTAGTTATTTTTCAAATTGTGTTTTGAAAGCAGGCTTTTTGCACTGTGGACAGAAGTTGTATTTAATAGAATATATCCAGTATTTTATCTTTAAATGTGTTACTGCCTAAATGAATGGAACATTTTTCAGGGTCACTTTTTTTTAGACTGAAAGTGAAAACAAGTTCCCAATTTGTCTGTAATCAAGTGCTGTTTTCAACCAACACTTTGTAAACTGAGTAATATCCCCCTCTTCTTTTTTTCTTTCTAAACTTCATAATCCTCGTTTTTATCATTTTCTCTCCACATGCAAGTCTCTCCCTCCACATAAAATTATTTCTGTTGCCTGTTTCTGGATCCCTTCTCTTTCTTCTGTAACTTTTAAAATAGGGTGGCCAGAACTCAGAACAGGTGAGATTACCTTAGATTAATATACCAGCGTCATGATGTCATTTTTGTGGGCTTTTTCCATCATCAGTTATAAGCATGGGGGCATCCTGTTTGGGGTTTTGACTGTACCTGTCCATGAAGAAGCTGTTCTAGTGAAGGTGTTACCTGATTTCATTACAGTTAATTTCAAGTCCTGATATTTATGCTTAAGAGAACTCATCCTGTTCTTACTGTGGGTTATAGGTCCTTTGCTGTTAATTAAGCATGAGATCATGGTATTAATTTTCAGTATCTGCCTGCCTTTCTGAAGCCCTTTTCACATTCCTTACAGTTCAGTTATTCCAAGATATTGGGTGGTGCTTGAAAATTATCTCAGACTTTGTTGTCACTTTTCACACTTAAGGAGGCTTTCTTCAGGGTCTTCTGGTATAAATTCCCCATTCCTAACAAGTTTTTGTTTGGGAAAAGTATGCAAAAGTGCACAAGCTGTCTTTATGTGACATTTTCTTTAGCAGGTGAATAAACTCTGAGTACGTTCTTACTTGCTGATATTTCAGCTAGGATTGAGGATGAATAAGAATTCTTGTCTTGGCTAACTTTTTTTTTTTTAAAAGAATGAAAGTTTATCTTTAAACTTTTTTTTTAAAATAATGTTTTTATTTTGTCTTCTTGAACTGCAGCTGATTCAACAGGTACTCACTCTCTGTACACAACATACAAGGACTATGAAATCATGTTCCACGTTTCTACTATGTTGCCATATACTCCAAACAACAAACAACAGGTAGGATGGGCTACACCTATTTAGAATTTTTTCCTCCTCCTCAGAAGTAGATGAACTATTGAGTGTTTATGCCAACTTTTATTTCTTACTAGCAAAAAACCACTTAAGGAATCAAAACTAAAAGTGGCCATCTCTGTGTCAGGGAGATGAGCAAAGCAGATGATTGTAGGTACATCATAGATTTTTCTCCATTGGACTGTTTTCTATTTAATTATGCATTACTTTGATGTAAATAATATGCAGTGATGTCAGTAGCACATGTCAGAAGGACCACAGTGTACTTGATGATTTTAAATTATTTTAAAACTTCAACAGCTAAGTCAATTGTCCTTTAGGGATTGCATTCAGCAAATTACAATATGCACAGGGATAATGAGTGGGTGGGCCAGCACATGAGTCAAAATCCTTTTGTCAAGATCCTTTATTTCCCCCTCCCCCCTTTTTTTTTTTAAGCTATGTTATACTATTAGGCTGAACTGCTTTGTTACACTGAAGTACCTGGTGTTGTTAAACACTAAGCCATATTGTTTTGTATGATGGATATGCATTTTATTCTAGAAATTATGCTTTGTACTTCTGCAAATGAAATAGAGATTTTCATTTTACAATAAAAATTAACATAGAATTCTTTTTAGTTTGCTTTTGTACACTAAATGTTCTAATGTTTTGTAGCTTACCTTCTCTTGTACTGTAGTCTTGTATTTACTGAAAGAAGCCTGCCGGGAAATTATTTCTAGTGTGTCTTAAGGACAATGACAGCTATTTTCAACTTGAAATAGAACCTACCACTGGCTTGTAAAAACGTGTCAAATGGTGGATGTTTTCCTGCTTCCATGTATCACTGGTTTCTCTTGATACTAACAGGATTTGTTGTTTTTCCCCTTTGTTTAGCTTAAAATTTTCCCTTTTAAGTTCACCCTCTGTGCTACATATAAAAATGAAACTATTATGAAAAGAACCATGCCTGAAATTTATTAGGTGAATAATTCTGGTACTTGTTATATAAATCTTCAGTTGTTAACTTTTCAGCTTGAAGTATCACTTGGGGAAAGAAATGGAGCAGTAGTAATTTCTAATAATGAGAAATAAAAAATTGGAAATTTGTGAAAAGTCTATGTTTTAACCTATGCTTTTTTTTTTTTCTTTTGCCTTTTTTTTCCCATTAAAGCTTCTGAGAAAACGACATATTGGTAATGATATTGTGACAATAGTTTTCCAGGAGCCTGGAGCACAACCATTCAGCCCAAAGAACATTCGATCCCACTTCCAGCATGTCTTTGTCATCGTGAGAGTGCACGGTCCCTGCACTGACAGTGTTTGTTACAGGTAGCTATTGCTGGATTCGCTGAAAACATGGAATTTGAGTGCAAAGGCAGCTGGCATTCTTCTCTTAAATTCTCAGTAGGGAAATGTAATGAAAGATAGGGGGCAGGGAGGTTTTGAGTCATGTGAATTTCGAACACCTTTAAAAAGTAAGTAGACACATACGGATATGTAAATAAAACACTCCCAGTGAGGAGACTGCTGCTGTCAGATGTGGGTACACACAGACCTGCACATACACGTGCATATCAAGCACTTGGAAATTATCTTAAAATTGCCTTCTCATTTCCTTTTATTCTCTGCATTAAGAACATGCTAGAAGAATATTTTGGCATTGAAAGAGATAGAACAAAGAAAAAAAACCACTCCACTTTTTGCTCAGTTAATTTGATTATCTGAGCTTATGCTTCATTTTTGAAATTAAGACAGTTAAAAAGTGTGACTTAGCCTTTCAGGAAGAAGCGAATCTCTCTGAAATATCTTCATGTCTTATTTCAGTCCAACAAAGAAATGACAGAGAATTATGCAGCAAAAAATAAAGTCTTAATGTGACCTTAGAGTCAATATGATTAAAATAAAAAATGGTAATTGATAGTAACAAAGAGTTGCAAGATGAGATTCCTATTAGTATAATTTTTGAAATAAATTGCAAGCATATAGAAATAATGTTTTTGAGTTACACTTCTTGCTATCAGTGAAAGTTCTTACATATGTTATATACTAAACTCCTAAGGCATTTTCATTTTTAAATGTTTACTGATCTCAGAAAGCTTCTATAAAGCCTTTTCATTTAAAATATGAAATGTCAGAGCAATGGTTTTAGAGCATGTATCTTGAAATGAGGTAGCCTTAGAATTAACTTGTTTTTACTGAAATACAAATATTCACTTAAGTATTTTATTAAGGCAAGTGCTTATTTAGAGGAAAATCTGAGACTGCAGTGTCTGAGTTGGTGTATTCATTATTTTTCAAGTACGTATAGAAGGTTTAAAGGCTTTTCTCTCCTCAAAAGTTTTTAGTAAAGTTCACAGAGCATTTCTGAAATTGATGCTGAACTTTATACATGTATTAACTCTCCTGGACTAGGAATGTTCGTGTGGATACTCATTTTCAGGCAGCTTATTGAAAGATTCAACTGTTGCATAATTTATGTGAACACAGCTTGTCCTTAAACTCTTAGACATATGTTTCAGCCCTTATCCTGTACAGAAAATGATTTTGAAGCAAAGGGAAGGTTGGAAATGCATCCATAAGGGCTGCAGATGCATTTTCCACTTGAATTGCATGTTAAAACATAGATCTGCTTTTGTCTGTTACTTTAAGTAATATGACTGCATATATTTCTTCCTTTTAAAAGGCATGGGAAAGATTTATACTTGCTAAACTGTAATAAATTTAAGTATTGGTTCTATTTTTGACCTTCAGAATCCTGAATCATCTCATTTTTCCAGTGTTTACAACTACAAGGGCTGGAATGTCACTGGTTACTTAATAGTAATTTTGGCTTTAGTGATGGTACAGGCTTAAATGTTAAGGGAAGGGGAAACAAGTTGGAAAAATAGTTGGGAGAACGTCGGTGTTCTGACAATCTGTTCTTGATACACAAGACCACCAGAACATCTCTGTACTGTCTTTAAGGTTGAAATACTTTCTTTTTCTGTCCTTTTGGTGCCAACTTGATTTAACTTTGTAGAATTCTATTATGAGAAGTTTTTCTAGGAAACTTTTCAAAATAAGTTTGACCTTTTTTTCACTGAATTGTTTGGAACAATTTCATGGATTCATAATTCTAGACAAAACAGGAAACCATATAGCATAAAAATGTACTGGAATTTGTTTAAAAACTACATAAAAGGAATAAAATCAAGCACTGTCTTGGCCAGTGATTCTCCCTCCCAGCTAAGATAAACAATATTTCAAAAGTCTGGCATCTCTGAGCATTGCTCACTTTTTAAAACTTCTCTACCATGTGTTAAAGATTGAATTCTTATCCCTGTGATCCATGCCATTGAAAACTGAACCAAACAAAATCTTACTGGTAGTCCCTGGTAGGTTTTTTTTGCATGCAGTAATTGCGTTTAATGCTTAGGCTTCCATTTCTTAGTAACAGACCCATCAGGACCACTAAAAATGAGTCAGATAGTTGCTTCATGAGCACCCCCTGTTGCATACTTTGAGATATACTGGCATGTATTTGGAGGAAATATGACAGTAATGACATCTTTTGATATCAGTTGCCGGAAAATATAATAATTAATAAAAAAATAGCCAAACCAAACAAACAAAAAAAAAAAACCCCAAAAAAACCACGACCAAAAACAAAGAAAAAAAAATGCCCCAAGCAACTCAGAACAGCAAAAGTAAAACAAACAAACAAAACACCCTACCACTCAAAACCAGAAGACATGGTTAAAGATTGAGTGACTTAATTTTTATTTTTGGTGTTCCTATATGCCCCCTCAAAAGATTTACTCTGAAATCTTAGTTACTGATTTTTTGGGGGAATTTCTCTGATTATGTTTTAAGAATTCAGATAAAATCAAAATGTGAAAATAATACCAGCCAGTGTTCTAAGTGAAACGCCACATACTTTTCTAATGTGATCAAATTTTCTCCTATGCTCCTTTATTTCCATTACCATGGTATTTTGGCCAACGTTAGTTAATGCTTTCTCAGATCTAGTTTACCGATATGTGGTAAATTCTGTTTGAACTGTTGGAACATTTCTTGTCATAAAACTATCCAAGTAGAGTTGTCAGTCTCTTAGGACAGATTGCCAAGTGAATGATACTGGATTGGAATGTCAGATCTTCGGTGGTTCCAAACAACTCTCATCTGATTTATATTAAAAGAGAATTGGCAATTGAAAATAGCTAAGCTGACCCCTGTTGCCTAAGGCAGTCTTATTGTCAGTCCATCACTTGGTACAGAAACTAAAAGGAAGAGTTGAAAAAGAAAGTATCTGTTTCTACTGTGTATCTGAACTTTTCAGGAGTTTATTTCTGGTATTTTTGGAGTTGTCTTCTATCACTGGTATGCAGTATGAGCTAGTGAGGTTTTCAGTCCAGAAACGTAAAACTTAAACAGTAGTGTGATGTATATATGCATTCAGACACCAAATGATTTTCACAGTGGAACTGGCCTTATGAGATGACTTCATTGCCTTTATCTTTTTAATGTGTTCATTTAATCTGTATTTCTAGTGTTGATCATACGCTTGGCATTACTTTCAGATGAGCCTTTCAGCATTAAGTAGCTAAATTCTAAGCTATCCTTTCTAATACTGTGAGTTAGAAAATTTCTTTTTGTACCAAAACCAAATAAAATTCAGAACTGCCATACATGAGGGATTACTTTATCAAAAAGGAAACCCTACAGTTTTGTACTTGAAGCTCTTTTTAAGCTGTGGTACTGGGAATGACTCAAAAATGCCTATATGCAAAAAAGTGGCCTTCTGTTCATACAGCAAGGGGGGCATAATCTCCACACTGGCAACATTAATATGTAACTTTAGGCATATTGCTGAGAAAAAAAGAGAAAATTGAGGGAATGTATTTTCTGTAAACAAAAACTGCTGAATTTGCCTAGAGTGAAACACTGTTTCTTCCTTTTTCTTTTATTTCATTTAGTGTTGCTGTGACAAGATCCAGAGATGTACCATCCTTTGGCCCACCTATTCCAAAAGGTGTGACGTTTCCTAAATCAAATGTGTTCAGGGACTTCTTACTAGCCAAAGTCATTAATGCAGAGAATGCTGCTCATAAATCAGAAAAGTTCCGCGCGATGGCCACCAGAACCCGGCAAGAGTACTTGAAAGACTTGGCAGAGAAGAATGTCACCAACACACCCATTGACCCTTCTGGCAAGTTCCCCTTCATCTCGCTTGCTTCAAAAAAGAAGGAAAAGTCCAAACCTTATCCAGGAGCAGAGATCTATAGTTCTGGTGCTATTGTCTGGAGTGTCCATGCAAAAGACTACAGCAAGGGTATGGAAATAGACTGTCTCCTAGGCATCTCTAATGAGTTTGTAGTCCTCATTGAACAGGACACAAAAAGCGTGGTGTTCAATTGCTCCTGTCGAGATGTGATAGGGTGGACTTCAACGGACACAAATATCAAAATATTCTATGAGAGAGGTGAATGTGTTTCTTTGGAGAGCTTCATCAGCAACATTGATGACATCAAAGAGATTGTCAAGAGGCTGGAGGTTAGAATGTGTTCTCTTGTTTGTTTCCCCTTCTTTGCTTTCTCCTCTCGCCCCTCGGCCAAGTGAAGCTTCAATTTAAATAATGCCTTGGATTCCTAAAACTGTTTTAATTGTTTATAATGAAATTTATAAGGACTTCCCTACTTTTATTTCTCGAAATTCAATATTGCTTTCACTTTTATCAGATATCAGCCAGCCTCAGCTGGTTGTGTGTGTGAAAAATGTATTAATATATTAAAAAGACCAGGTCCTTCAGATGCATAAGTTGCTCCCACACAACAAATACAGAAGTGTCACATTATTTCTTCTTGTTTTCCTTCCCTTTCTTTATTTTATAGGCTTGCTGTATCTTGTTTCAAATGAATGTGCAATATCTTTGAGACTAACTTATTATGTTGCCAGCAGGGTGCAGTCCCAATCCCCACTGCAACCTTGAGATATTCTCTGAATGCATGTGATAAACTGAAAATGCAGTGAACTGTGGTCTCCCTATAAAACATCTGTCCATGCTCATTTTATATCCAATTAAGTTATGAAAGAATGCACTACATTTCACTGTTTTTCCTGTAATTTCACACCTGTAGTTGTATAACAACCAGAAAAAAGGAAATCTAGGCCCTATTAAATTGCTCTTGATGGTAGTCATGCTCGTGGTACATGGAAGAGTTGGCATAGCCCCCAGTTTACTGTGCTTAGTAGCTGCATGCTACCACATTCTGACTGAAAAGTAATTTTGCAGTTTCCTAGAACAGCCAGAAATGGAGAATGGTTTTTGGTTACTAAAGTGCAAAAGACAGAGATGCTCATGTAACTCCATGTGTTTTTCTGTTGTGTGCTGCCATGCATCTTCTAAAATTCCTGTGGTTACAGTAAAAATTCCAAGGCAGAACTTGAGTAACCAGATTCTACTGAAAATACTGATTTGAGCAAGAAGACCTATTTCAGCTGATTATGTACCTAGGACTGCAATATATATCCCTTGATCATGTCCCACCATTATCCTTGGGAGTTGTTTGATTGTTCAAAAATTGAGCCCCTAAACCTCTGTTAGCCCCAGAGCTATCTCAATGCATTAAATTCTGTCTGCATTTCAATTCCCAGCTTGTGACCAAGGGCTGTGAAACAGTGGAGATGACTCTGCGCAGGAATGGCCTGGGCCAGCTGGGTTTCCACGTGAACTATGAGGGCATTGTGGCAGATGTGGAGCCCTATGGCTACGCGTGGCAGGCGGGGCTGCGCCAGGGCAGCCGCCTGGTGGAGATCTGCAAGGTGGCCGTGGCCACCCTGAGCCACGAGCAAATGATTGATCTGCTCAGGACATCGGTCACGGTGAAGGTTGTCATTGTCCCTCCGTATGAGGACTGCACACCACGCAGGTATTGTACAATAGCTGGATTTGCTCTAAAATTGTATCTTGTTTTGTGGAAAGAACCACAACGGTGTTAGCCTCCATAAAAAATGGTATGATTATAATACAGCATCCAATATTTTCAGGTTGGAACAGGAAAGCAGGAAAAACTGTCCATATTCAGTCTCCATGCCCCCCAAATATTCATTGAATACCAAAATGTAATAAAATCTGTGAAGAAGGTCATGTAACTATGGAATTTAACATGGAAATCAAACAACTTTTTAGTCATAATTGTGTGTTTAGGATGCATCAAAATTGATCATACATGTTCCTGCCTGCTTTCCCATTTGTTGGTAGTTTATAATGCCTGTGGATATAATTCTTGGAAGCTAGGAATAGGCTTACATGCTTCTATTTTCACAGTAAGTAAGGCTGTAAATGATGAGGGTTTATCAAAGGTATGGATCTGGCCAGAGAAATTGGTGCAAATGGTAGTTCTTCTTTACTCCAGAGATCTTACTGCATCTCTCTCACTTCCCCCCTGTATTAAGCCTGAAGCTCGTGTCAATTATATTGCTGCTTTTATAGTTTAAAAATGGTGCTTGATCAGAAATAAGCAGTAATGTGTGTTTTTTTCTTAAACTGGACATTAAGTCCCTCCATTTTTCCTGAATTCACACTAAAGCTTTTATAATTTTTATGAACTCTATGTTTTCTGTAGCCTTCAGCCACATCACTAAGTCTAATCCCCATATTCCTGACATCCTGTATTTGTATCCTAGAAATGCTGCTATATGATTAAAATGGAATGATGTTTAATAGAACAAATTTGCTTGCAGGCTAGCTGAAGGCTTATGATAGGTTTGCCAAGAAGCAAGTACAGTTACCAAAGTTCAAACGGTTCCTTGGAATGAGAAACCGAGAGAGCATTTTGCACTGCTGTTTTTTAATCAGTCAGTACCTTTGTAGGCGTATATGCTAAATCTTTGTGTACTTAAGACTGGAGCTGAACTTTAACACATATTTATTATATTGATATGAAATCATGTTTTTGAGAAAAGACCTGGTACTAGTATAAAAGAAAAATCCGTGTTTGTTTTTACTGTAAGCAACATGAACTCCTTTTGTAAATGCTAACAAAAGAGGAGCAAAGAGAAAAGGAGTTTTATTTGTCCTTTAGTTATCAGTGGAAAATTGAATACATGTCAGGGATTAAAATGAGCAATGGCGTAAGGTCACTCCTGAGATATTTGGAAAGCTTTTGTGCAGTATTTAGCAGCCCCAGCAAATGGAAAGTTCAGCTGCAATCATCGTGAAAGGATTAGAGCAGAAAAATCAGTGTGGAAAGCACAGATCCTATTAATTCGGAACTAAATTAAGTACAGCCAAAAACAGGCTTAGTTTTAGTGTATCCAAACCCATAGCAGTAAGAGAAATGACTGCACTTTTTGAAATACTGTACTCAGTATCAGAGTGTTGTTGTTGCCTTGTAGTGAGCAAATGTTCATGGTGGGTTATTGCTAGTTACAAAATTCCGTAGAGCAGCTCTTGATCCCCCCATTTGCTCTATCCAGAATCATAAAGGTTCAAGAACTGTGTCTTGAATTTGTAGCTGTCCTACGTACATTACTAGAGACTTCAGTTAAATATTTACACAAAGCAGTTTCTCTTTTGGCAATCCATTTTCTGCAATTGGAGTCCTTTCATTGTGTCCTCTGGAGGTCACTGAGTATTTCTACTACAGTAACTTCTGCAGACCATAACTAAAATGAAGATCTGTTCTGCTTGGAATTCTACATTCATATGAGAAGCAGTCCCTATCCTAATAATTGATTGGCATGAAGTTGGAGGAAGATCAGGGGTGCAGTTAGATAAGCTGACTTGGCAACAGGCACATGTGCAAGGTCAGTAGAGATGCAAAAATGTATCCAAACACCCCAGTTCATGTTCTCATGCCCTACACAGAGGAAGGCCTTGTTATGGTTAAGTCTCTACTAAACCATGGTTATTAAAACATTGCCACTCAACTCATTTAGTGGACTGATTGCTGACCTTGAAGCTAAGGACACAGCATCAAGAAGAAATTGTGCATTCCTGCTTGTTAAACTGTAATTACGCTGGGGGGAAAAAAGAGAAACCCAAACTAAGTACATAAACACTAGGGAAAGAATAGCAGAGAATAAAATATGAAGAGAAAAGAAAAAATGAAGGATATCAGTACTGTAGTTCAGTCGTGAGTGGCCTTGTCTCCTGATCACCCCTGCCTACCATGCAGTGGATCACATCAGAGTGGCCTGGGAGACTTTCAAATGAAGCTGAGCTATGTGTGCTTCAGAAGCACACTTTGTGCCTTCCAGCTGATAATTTAATTTAGACATCAAGACCGGAGGGTAGACCAAAGTAAAACTACAAAATGAGTATATTGTGGGCAGCAAGACCTCAGCACTGACTGTTTCACTTTGTCTGTTCCTATTAGACTGCACAACTTGCTTATGTCAGCATGGCCAGATAACAAGTTCTGTCTTGTTTTTTGTTTTTGCAAGGAAGAGATACCAATATTTCTCACCCCAATGGTGTAATTGCTTAGAGGAAGAGCTTTTGGGTTCAAAATTTTGCACTGATTTTTTATTTTTCTTTGCTTTAGAGAGTGATGTATGTAGATAAAGTAATCATGATAAAAAATATTCACTTAGTATTCACTCAGAGATACATACATTTGTCAAGAGAAATACCAAAATTATCCGTTCTGAAGCTGAAGATTGCATCTTTTTTCCGAATACCTCATTTGAAATGTATGCAGAAGTTTGCCCTGCTTCTTATGTAAACTGCATTAGCTTATGTCCTGTTCTAGTCCAATTTTAATGCTGGGCTGTTCCTCAGGAAGCAATGGGCAGCTTTTGGGTTTGGCATCTACAGTTTCTAGCAAGTCTTTTTATAATGTGCAGATTTTATCAACTGAGGTGCTCCAAAGCCAAAGATGTTTGAAAGTTATGTATAGTGCCTTATTTCATGTGACTCTTGTCTTTTAATGTCTATGCATCAGAAAGGTGTGTCCCAAAAAGAACAAACATTTCAGTTCTTATTTGTCTGGATGCAGGTTAAGTTCTAAAGCCCAAGACTTCCTTTTAAATTAAGAAGGGGAGATACCCTTCTAACATATCTTTTTAGCTTTTATAGCCCAGTAATCAGATTAAGAGTATTAACTTGACCAGCTGGAATGCTGCAGTGGATGGCTATAAACTCTTCTGAAGGGATAGACAAGGAGAGGCGTTGGGTTAGGAAATGTTTGATTGTCTAGGGCTTAATGATGGTGACAACAGGGTTGTTAGTGGGTAAGAAGCTGGGGCAAGGCCAGCAAGGCAGATTCCATGGTAGTCTGTTGTGGATCACTCACTAGGACGAAGAGGCAGACTCTCACCATCACCAGTCCTTTTTCTTGTGCAGGCCTTCTAAAATTTGTTAAAGATATGTTTCTAAAAAGCAAAATCTCATACTTTCATAGGATTGATTGAGCTTCTGTCTTCAGATTTCTCTTCTTGTGAACAGGATATATTTTTTTTTTATTTTTTTATAGCTGCATATTAAATTTCTTCATTTCCAGGAGTTCTTCAGAAAACTACCGTATGCCAGTGATGGAGTACAAAGTGAATGAAGGAATGTCATACGAATTCAAATTTCCCTTCAGAAATAATAATAAATGGCAGCGAAATGCGAGCAAAGGACAGGGACCTCATGTGGCTCAGGTACCATCTCAAATCCAAAGTCCAGTACCATCTAGGATTAGCTCTGGGAAAGGAGAAGGAAAAATGCCACCCACAGAACGAGCCAACATTCCCCGAAGCATCTCTAGTGATGGGCGCCCACTGGAGAGCCGGAGGTACGTGTCTTCCTCACAAATGGCTTTTCATTGCTGCTCTCAATCTTGCCTGGAAAAATACACAGGAGTTTTATCTAAGTATCTGACTGCTTTTAATCCTGGTTTTCATTAGTCAAAAGACAGCATGACTATGAGTGAAACAATAGCTAAAAGGAAATACCTTTCCTGGCATGATTAACCACAAAATGAAGTATTCTGGGATGTTGTTTCCCTGTGTTGGATGGTATTCTGAAACTCTGCTGTATTAAGTTTTAAATGAGTTACAGTCAGAGTTTTAGAGCTAAGTGTTCATCAACAACTGCATTTTGAAAAAGTAAATCAAAAATTTATCTTGTTCATAGGCTTGGTGGAATCACCTAAACACCCAAGGCAGAAATAGTATCTGACAGGGTTTTTAGCAGGAGAATTCTGACTAGTACAGAAAGCAAGTTTATCTGACTGGAGAGTGCTAAGACATTTTAGGCTAGAGGAGAAATTGTTCTAAGTTTGGATTTCTCCGGGGTAGTTTGGGGTTTTTTGTTATTTTGAGTTCTTTAAACAAGAAAGTGATTATTAAGATAAAGGTATCAGGTCCATCACATCACAGTATTTTCATTCTTTCATGGAAAAAGATGTATTTGATAGCATTTGAATGAACTCTCATTGTTTTGATTATTTGTACAAATCTGTCTCTGCTTCTGCAATGAGATCTGTGGAGGGGAACAAGTTAATAGCTTCTATTTCTTGTTTTGGACAATTCCTTGGGGGGGAAAAAAGGCTTTGGATAGGTTCTGATCATCTTTATGTGGATGAAAAATACGAAGCAGTGGTAATAAGATGCATATTGTAGAAAACGTAAAAGAGAGTTCTAATGAAACAACTTCAAATCTTTTTCACGTCCTGAAGAACTGGGGATGAAAAAACATGTTCAAAGATGGTACAGCCAAGACCAAGAAACCACCAAGGTGAAATTGAAACTCCTGTGTTGGATACCTTGTTAAAAAATTACAATGGTTGCTAAGGACTTAATTTTCTTGCTTTCTTTTTCCTAAATATGTACTTAAAAAGCTCTCATCTGTGGGAGTTGCAAAAAAAATTTGCAACCCTGAAGGCACTAATAATTTCACAGACTACCTGACTAGATTGTCTGTTTAAAAAGGTTGCAGAAGCTGGTGAAATGCTGGACTTGTCTCTCTAATTATATATTTGGACCAACATAAAAATTGCATGGCTACAGGCCGTATCTGCCTGTTACAGCTGAAGGCAGGCAGATGCTGAACTGGAAGGAATAGCAGCTGAGCTGGTGGGGTTTTCTTCTCTCTCCAGTGCTGTACAATCTCCTCATGTAGTTCCAGAAGGCATAGTAATACCTGGGGAAAGCTTAAGGCAGTGACAGATTATCAGATTCTCTTGAGCTGCTGGTTTTTCCAGACAGTTCCATCTTGTCGTGGTATTAACCAGAGAGCTTGGGTGGAGTCTCGAGTTGGCTGGTGTCGAAGAGAGAGCCTTTGGCTGCCTGGAGAGAAGGGGTATTAGCAACTGTGAGTTCCTCGTGCATAAACTCGTATGCGGACAACATCACACACCTAAGGCTTCAAGATTTATCCAGTCCCTGGAGGCTTCTAGAGGGGAGTTATGGCCTGATGAATGTTTGCAAAGTGAAAATTACATTTTCTTAGTCAGTATTTGTTTTCAAAAAGTGAAACTTTGACTTTTCATTTCCTTCGTTTTCAGGGCATGTAGCTGGTTTTTTTTCTTCTCTAGGCATTCTTTTAAGTGTTCTTTTTATTATTATTCAAAAAGGGTTCTATTGGATCTTTCATCCTTAAAAGTATATTATCAAAGTAGATATAAATTTCACTGGGAATTTTTCCAGATGCCTGAAAAATGTCTTCTCTCATCTTTCTGGTCTGCTAAACATGTTAGTCTTGGGTGAATCAAGTTTTAATATATCATCAGTTGCCTAAGGTTAATGTCTTTCCAGTTAAAGTGAAGAAATACATTTTTGTCGTTTTAAAGAAATACTGGAGGGGGAAAAACTCCAACAATAAGCTCACTGCAAGACTCATTTGTCTTTTCTCTACGTGATAAAAGAATGCTTTGCTTTTCAGGAAGCTCAGAATCTTCTCTTCTTATTGTTTAAAGTCTTAAAATCTACAAAGGTGGCATTTTCATAGCCCTCTTAAACTGAACGAGACAGTAGTTTTCACCACTAGCTCTCATATTTACCCTAAAGAACACTGAGGAGGAGGTGCTGGAATCTGTGCATGTTTCTGGTGCAGGCAGAAGTGATGGTGCTCTGCTGTGATTTGTTCCCTTTAGTCCATTTAAATATGTTAGAAATAAATAAAATCTGCATTGCCAGTCTTGAGAACAGGAGGATTTCACTTCATATTTATCAAAACATCGTCTCCCCATGGAGACTGCTATTGTAGGTGGGAGAGTAGGTTGCTTGACAATCCCTCATTCTGAGAAGGCAGACAAATGTCCAGTCCTATGTCTAACCAGCAGAGTACTTACATTTTCTTTATTTGGATTGCCTTTATATATCCAGCTTACTAGCTTATTTTCCCTGATCTTCACAGTATTCTGGGTCCTTGAATTTAGCCATTATTGATGTGAGTGGGTATTTGTAGGTAGGAAAAATAACCCAAAACTTTATGAATCTTAAAGTAAATCTCTAATGTTACTGCAATATTAAGACTGAAAAATCTAATAATATAAATTCAATAAATCCTGTTACAGCTTATTTCACAATATTAATTAATCCACATGGGATACTATATAGCCTATAACCCAGAATGAATATCAGAAGGATATGTTAAGGAAAAAACAAAAAAAAAACCATAAACCACATATGTGTGAAGTAAACCAGAGCTAATGTTATTGGACAACATGTTATAATAAAGCTTGATTTTTTTATTTCCCCCCCTCCCCCCAATTTTCAGTTTTTATTTTGTACACTTGGTTTCCACACTCTATCGAGAAACAACGTGCAAGGGAAGGAGAGGGATAATCGTAGATAATAATCTGTTCTTCATTAATTTGTCATAAACTGGAACCAGTTCTAACTAAAACTTGATTTGACAGACATTTGAAAAAATGTGGAAATCAGTGATCAAAGCGTGTAGCTGGACTTGAGCACTTCAGTCTGCAGTTGTGTACTGTTGGATAAAAGCTCAAGGCTCTTAAGTAGAAAATTTCTGAGCACAGTCAATATTTTAAACCAAATGGAAAACTGAATTATGGCATGACTGCAGTTGCACACTGGCAGTAAACTTCCACAGTATGGGAGTATTAGAACAATATCATTGACTGATTTTATGTCATATTGAAGACTTGGAAGCACAGTTTATAAAGACTCCATACTTATTTGAATGATGGCCATATGTAGTCAGTGATACTAATTGTGCCAGTAGTAGTTTATAGGTTAATTCTTATAGAATTATCTACCTTCTGCAGATGGGTTCTAGTGTAAACTGTTTCCATATTACCTAAAAATCCTAATCTGCTGCAGTTTATCTTGGATCAGTGATATTTTTCTGAATATAAACAAACAGGTGTCTGTGTTCATCTTTCCACCCGTCAAGTCAGCATTGTAGTACACGCATTGCCTACCTCACGGGGTTTGAGGATTTGTTATTTAAATGTTCTCATAACATTCTTCAAATTAAAACATGTACTAACATGAGGTTATATGTTGCACACTTCCTTCTAGCTCTGGGGCCTAGAGCTGGATGTAGCAGTGGAAAAATCAAAGGTTTGTTGGTATGGATGGCTGTGTGACCAAACTCTTGTGATGTAAAAACATCTGAGAAGAGCCATGCTATGTCATGTCAAGAGTTGGTCTTTCTTGTTTGACAAGGGCCATCAGCAGGGACCAGGAGAAAGCATAAGAAATGCTTACAAGTGTAAAGGAAGACTCTACCGGGTCTGACAGTCCCCTGGCTGTCTGCTGTGTAAGATTGCCTGGAGCTGGGTGCACCTGCACTGCTGTGGCTGGTATCTCTTCATCCAGGTTCCTGCTGATTGGTCTCTCGATAGTTCTAGGCCTCCTACTTTTTCTTTTGTCACGAGGCATAGTGACTAACCATTGTTTGCTTGGTCCAGTGTAATTCATGTTTGGGTGGATCAAAGCAGAGGGGATAAGTTTCTCTATGAAGATAAGTTTCTCTAATCTCTGAAGCCATAGAGCCTGTTCAGTGTGTCTTGATACACAAACTGTTCTGGTGTCCCATTGCCTGCCTCTGTATCTTTTCTTGTTACAATATGTGTTTTCTGAAAGGCGATGATCAAATTGAAAAAAAAAACTTGAAAAGTACAACATGGCAGCATATTTGCATTTTCTGTTTCATTCGCTATCCCCTTCCTCAAAATTGCTGGGTTTTTTTTCCTTTTTGAATGGAATGGATTGGTTTCTTTAAAAGATGAGAGCATTTGAGACAGTGTTTGCAGGAAATTGTTGTGGCTTGCAGTATTATTAGGATTGTAAAACTCAAACACATGGAAGGTAAGCATGCCAGAATTAAGATTTGCTGTGCTGTTTTTTTCAGAACTCTTGTGTTGCTATATACTCAGGTGCTTCTTTTGATTAAATTATGAGAATTTCTTTTAACAGAGGACATCTGCCTCATTCAGTTCACACGGTAGATGCAGGTCATTAAAGAAGAGCTATTTAATATTTTATTTTCCTCTTCATTACTCTGTCCCTCATTTACTGGATGACATTCAAATCCTATTGTAAAGATGCCATTACTAATTCACCTCTAAGCTTTACAGTGGCGCCCATTACTATAGTTTCGGAATGCTTCATGTGTATTAATTAAACTTACTTTTCAAAATTCTTATGTGAGAAGAGATGTCTTTGGCCCTCTTCAGATTAAGAACAAAGGTAGAGAGATAAATTATCTTCTAGTCATTTGTTGTGCTTATTTAGGCCATCTCATATTTGGAAGTGTGCCCAGCATTGTTAATATTTTATATATTCAAATTATAGCCTCAGTTGACTTCAACTGCTTTAGGAAGATTTCAGCTCAGAGATATAGATGGGCCTTGGAATCAAGTAAGGCCTTTTAAAAATGAAAATTAGCAACAACAAATGAAAAATTGTTATTAACAAATATAGCAGTGGTCATATTGGAGAGCGCTCCAGCAAGTGCAAAGTAAGAATTAAGTTTGCCAAGTCAGCACTGACTGTAAGGCCATTTCTCCTCTTCTGCCAGCCTGAGCCTCCCTTGCTTCTGAGCTCTGCAGCTCTTGCAGGAGAAGGTGTAGCACAGTACAGGACCTGTGCCTGTACAATTTTACAGGAAAAGGCACTTGTGTATGATCTTGTAATGAGACTGCCTTAGGCCATAGGCACAAAGTGAACTAGACTGACGTTTTTCTTATGATGTGTGTACTACTACCTATGCATGCTGAATACATGGGGAAAATTACAGCTAATGACATGGAAATTAATTTATTAAGAGCAAGATGGATGCTTTCAATGTCTGTGCTGTCATATTGAGCTAAATAAATGTATGCCCGTTCCACTCACTGCCTTCGCAAAAGATGATGTCCTTCCCATTTTTGGCAAGACTCAACCAGTTTTTTCAGGATGAACTAGATCTGTTAGGACTAAATCATGCATGGTGTAGTCCCAGTTCAATTGACTGCAATGTGATTGTATCTGTTTAATGTAATGGACGCTTGGCCTATTTTTAAATTCAATTGTGGCACTCATACACTTAACCATTTTGGCATTTCTTCTTAGAAATCTCTTTTGAAATAGGTAAGAGCTTGCTTTAGTATCATTTTTAATTATAAATAAAAGACAGGCTCAGATTATCTTAGCTATGGGGGCATACTACTAACACAATACAATACACCTTTTGTCTTAGGAAGTGCCTTTCATCAAAAGATTTCAAAGCAGCTCAGAAAGTCAATTTGAACTAATTTGCTCTAAAGTTCTTCTCTCTTATGTTTCACACAAAATGAAATGTCTTATACTATTAGTGTGTTTTAGTGCAATTGTGAACTGTACTAACAAAAATATATTTCGGCTTAAAGAACAGCATGTCCTACCTGACTGGTTGTTCATTTCTATTGTTCAGACCACATTTATAATGCAGTTTTGTTTGCCTTCAAGGTCTTTCATCTTTGTAAATGAGTTATAACTCTATGACATAGTTCTGAAATCTTGATGTTACTTCTGAACAGTGCTGTCACTTTTTGGTAAGGCATAGGAAGTAAAGGCATAGCTGAATCTGAAATGAGAATGTAAGCATTTTTCAACAGGAAATCATTTTACAGAAATTATTCAAAAGGTAATTGGTTTCCTTGCCATCAACTCTAATTTAGTATTGGGAAAAAAGGTCATACTTTTAAACTGTGTATTGCTCTGCAAGCATAACTGAGTTTAAATGTGCGTGCCTTTATAGGTGAGTGAGTGCTAATGAAAGTGTATTTTTGTGTGGCCAAACAATTTTTTTTCTTTTTATAGGAGTGCTTCTGAGAAAATAAACTGCTTGCTTATGAGTCCCCAGGTTTTCAAGTCTTGAACCATGTTCTGTGCCATCAAGTATTTCAGAATCATTGCTTGATAAATGTGGGATAAGTTAAAATATGTTTGGTAGACTAGAAAGGCATTACTGGATTTGGTATAGTACTTACCATGGTCAGGCCTTAGATAATTCCTTTTATGTCTCAGAAGAACAGTTAGTTATAGATGATCAAGATGTTTGATCCAGTCCTACTGCTTTCTCCATTTTAAGATTTTGTTAGTTTACTGCTTTTTTGCGAAGTACTTAGGAGGACAAATGCACATTTGATATAAATGTAAATATAAATATATATACACACACTGTTTCAATATATACATATACATAATGAACATTAATCAGTTTAATGGTGTTTTTTTAACTTTCAAAAGATTTTTTTAACTTTTCAAGTTTTTACAGTGTTGTGGTGAAAGCTAATTTAAAATCTGCCATCCTTTAGAGATACAGATTAAATCGCTAGGCTAAGATCTTCTAAATCCCTAGACCCAAGTTGGGTGCTGAGCAACTTATCTGTATGTTTCACTGAAGTCATTATCTATTTTTCAAATATTAAATTATTTAACTTGTGCAAATTATAGTGTTTTTCCTAGATAAAATGAATAAAGGTTTTTGTTCACAGTAAGAGTTTGATGTTTGTGAATGGCATAACTCAAACTCTACTTAAATCACTGCAAAAGTTTTGAATGGCTTCAGTCACGACTTGAGTAGAACAAAGAACCAGCTAACAGCAGTGAATTCTTCTGGGGTTTGGGAAACAAAATGCACAAAGCTGACAGTTATCTAAAAAAGCCTTTGACTAAAGAACAGGATATGAGTTGGGCAGTATAAGCCTGCTGCTTCCAACCATTCTGCCTAGCTGTGTGTATTGCAGTTCTAGACTGTTTGTTTGCTGTGTGGTTATTCTGACGGGTAAAGGCTTCATATGACTGAGGTCTGTGTTTTCAAACAGAGTTCTCGATAGGTTAAGATAGTTTTATATTAGAATGTTAAGTTTTTAGGGAGAATTTTAAGGTGGTATGTATAGAGAGCATTGCATTTTTTTAGTCCTTGTGTTTTAATGTGGACAAGTGTGGTGGCATGGAGACAAGCTTGATACTCTTCAAAGAGTTTGCATAGGCAGCTCACTACAGTTAGTTTAAATTCCAGGCAAGAGTTTGCTATGAGAATTAGGAATATTTCCTTCTGTTTGGTATTTTGATGAGGAATGTCATGTTTCATTATTCCTTACAATCAATCTGTAACAACAGACTTGAGAAACCAGAATGTTTTCCTAGTGTGTGCCAGTATTTTCTTCCCACATTGGCCTTTCTTTATTTCCTCCCATGCATCCAGGTTTTTAGAGTTGATTTTTCATGGTTTCCAGTAGATTAATAAGGGGGAAATGTCTGATCCTTCAACTGATAGGATTTCTGCCATCTCCATGATGCCATTCCTTGCAGCTGTGGCAGTTTGCAGGGTGTTGTTGAGTGTGCCTTGCAATGTGATCCTGCTGATGTGATCCTTCCCTTGTCTGACCAGGCTGTCTCCTGGCTCCGATGTCTACGTCACCGTTTCATCCATCGCCTTAGCAAGATCGCAGCAGTGCCGTAACTCTCCAAGCAACTTATCCTCCTCAAGTGAGACTGGCTCTACTGGAGGCACGTACAGACAAAAATCTATGCCAGAAGGGTAGGCACCAGACTTCTTACATATTCTGTTTTGGCAGATTTTTTGTTCTCTGTTCCGTTTGTTGTAATGTGTACTCAAGGAGTGCTTACACGGCTCCCGTCAGCTGTTGTTTACACGCATTAAACCATGTCTCTTTTCAAGTATCACTGTCATGCTTCTTGAAAAAGCCAGTTTTAAAAATCCCTTGCTTCCACTTTTACCTTGCAGCCTAACCGCTCTCTCTGATCCTAGTCTACAGCTGCTCGGATTACTACACAGGCAGACCTTTATATATTTAAAAACATTCATTAAAGGTGCTAGTTTCATGTGGCAAATTGCTTTCTTTCACCGGTTTAGATTCTAAAATAAAAGAAGTAATAGCTTTGGGACTTTGCAGTCAGTTAATAGTTGAAGCAAAGTAGTATCGAGTGCAACTAAGACTTAGATGTGGAGGCACAAAAGTGCTAATTAATCCACAGCTAGCTTCTTTTTCACATATTCACAGTCATTCTGTCTTAAGGCTTCCAACTTTCCAGAAATCTTCAAACTCTCTGAAGTGTCAATGTAAGGGGCAACTTGCAGAGGAAGAAATTAAATCTGTATCCTTTTCAGAGAGCACCGAAAGGAGCAATAAATCAAAGATCTCCAAGTAGAGAAAAAGAGAATTGGCAGCAGAAGAGCTGTCTATTGATTTCCAAATTACTTCCTATAGAGAAGATAAAGGGGCAAAACTGCTGATAGTTGACACTGCAAAGCTTCTCTCTGAAGTATTCTTGAGTACTTTGCAGGTCATTGTGTGTAATTCGTTTTGGTTTGGGTCTTTTATAAAATAGAAATATCTTCTCTGTTTAAAAAAAATATATTATTAGTAGGATTAAATGCTGTTGTCAGGAACTGCTTAGTACAAGGCACTGTCTTTTGCCTCTAGGTGCTCTGTGTCAGTCCAGAGAGCACTGTTCTGAGCATGTGTTTGAAAAAGTACTGCTTCTTGCTCGACAGCACTGAAGATTTGTCCTCCCTGTCCTTCCCGCAGCTCAGTTGGAGGTTTTATGAAGAGTTGATCTCTTCTCTGCCGCACACCTTCATGAAGGCTTTGATTCATGACACTACTAGGCCTGTTCTAGTCATTGTTTAAGTTTGTGCTTAAGTCCTGCTGACATTAGGAGATTTGCTCTTAAACCTGTTAAACTTTGCTCTAAGGAAACACTAGATATAGGTGTGTCCAGGGCTTTGCAGCTGGAAAAAGGCACTTAACCTCTTTATGCTCTGTAGACTTTCTGGCTTATTCACATCATGCCAGCAGCATTTCTGTGTTACCTTGAATTCTGATGAGCAGCTTGTGCTCCCAATATCATCTGCTCTTTTCCAACTACGTCATTTGCACTACAAAAAAGGTATTGCTGCCATATGTCCTTAGACCATCACAACCATAACTGCTTGAGTAAGAAAGGATTTTCAGACACTTGAAGGTTTGTTTTGAATTGGCCTCAGAGCACACCAGCACCCATCCCAACCCTTTTCCATCTTTTAAGTTAATTGTACACATATGTTCACTACAGCATTCTTCAAGCATTTTGCAATTTCAGCAGAGATGTGTCCTAGAAACCTTGACTATACAGTCATTTTGGGGTTGAAGTTTTAATTCAGTGCAAGGAAACACAGTTTAAATGAAATAATGAAAGAAATAATTAATACGTGAACTTCACATGTTTATTGGATGCTCTTTAAAAAAACCATACTTGCTTAACTCCAATCATTTTACTATTATGTTCTATTCCTATAAGTAAAGCAGTTTGCCTCTCGTACTGTCCTTGTACACATGAATCACATTCACTCAGGACTTGCCAAACATCTTCTACCAGGCTAAATGGAAAGCATGAAAAAGGTGATTGTGAAGGAATGTTTTCCTTGCCGCAATAAACAATTTAATGTCTGTCCCTTTACTAAAAACCATTGCAGTTCCATGTGCATCTGCTGCTGAGATTGATCTGAAAGAGCAGGTTCAGGGCAGCTCTGCAGTGATGTTACGTGTCCTGGGTAGGGCTGGTCAGCATTACCCTGGTTGTGTTGTTAAAATAGGGGAGATAGATTGTAACATTAAACTGCTAAGATGTTAGAGAGAATGATGGGCTGGAGTAAGGGCCAAGGGGGAGCCATGTCCTGAAGGTCATCTTCCGGAGGTGAAGTTCCAGGGTGCTCTAGGTATGCCAGTCCCTGAGATTTCCCAGTGCAGGAAGTCTCAACCTCACCATTTGTGTAGATGTTTCTTTCTTGTTACACAGTGTGACAGATTTGGAAAGTTTGTGAAATTTAACTGACCAGAAGAATGGGTGCGTCCAGCCCCTGTCAGACATTGGTACAAGCACTAATTGCTGCCTCTGGATTATTGATCCATATCCTAAGATGGGTGTGGGCAAAACCTTCACTGCCTTCAAGAATATCCAGATTGATCTTGGTGGGTATATGTGTGTTCCGTATACTTACGCTGTGTTTGCGTGTTCGCTATTGCGTCTACAATAAATGATTGTAGAATGTAAAATTTAATCCAAAACCACCAAAATAGTAAGTTTCTTCTTATGACAGAAAAATGTATATTTAAAGAATTTCACTGTTCTTTTAATCCAAGTTGATTTCTCCTTCCTTTTTTTTTGAGTTCGTTCCTTTATACCCTAATGGGCTGTATATTTAAGCAGCATAGAATGTAGCACCAGTTGCATTTGTTATTTCTGCTTTTAAATAGATCACTTCATGAAAAAAAAATCTAAACACATTTCTTGCAGCTCAGTTAGTAGAGAAGTGATTTTAATAAAATAAAATTAGAAACACAGTGGTTTTGTATACTTCTAACCTCAAAAGAAAGATCCTGCATCATAAAATATGCCAGATGGAAGACTGACAGCTTATAAACATATGAACGTTATGGAGGGTTAGGTAAGAGGACATCACAAGAGAAAGCAAAATATTGATGTGGTGCCATTTCATTGCACCAAGATTTGTTTGGGGCTTGGCTTTTTCTTTTAGATGCCAGCTTCTAGTTATTTTATCATGAAAATTCATTCTTCCCATGAGAGTTGACAAATCTTAAAAGTTAGACCAGAGGTCAGTGTTTAAGAAATCAATCCCCTTTGAAATGGTGTGTTTAGACTTTTTATACATATCTTGAATTGATATTGAATTCATCATGTTTAATTTAGGTATTCGATTAGGTGAAATGCTACTTAATCTGTGTGAATAGAAAAGGAAAAACGCTACTCTCTTTGCATAATTTCAATGTAAATTGTTTATACAGAAGGCAGATACAAGTTCTCCTCACTTTTTTTAATTCATCAAAATGTATGCTGGCTATATCAGGGAGCAGTGAACAAAAGGGAAGTATGGTCATGCTTGGGTGAATTTTTAGAAGGCCAAAATTTCAATATGTGCTGCATCTTACAGGCATGTTCCAGCTGCTTGTCTTTGAGGATGGGAGTGAGATTTTGTTGTTCTGAGTCATATAATGTTGCTGTGGTGGGTTCATTTGAGTTAACAAGTGTGTGAACTTCAAGTGGGATAACCACATTGAGCTTGTTCTGACAGCTGGGAAGGTGTCTTACAGTGGAGGTTGTGTGGGGCATTCTGTAGCTAGTAGAGTGAGTAGACAGCACAGTTGGGGTATTTTATTTTCTTTCATTTTATTATACATTACAGCTAGAGAAACTTATCCATATATCAATGATATATCAGTTTGTAATTATTTTGTGTGTTATTCTGTGCACGTAGAGTTTGAGGATTTTCTTTTTCCTTCAGGGTATGTCTGATTTAAAAAAAAAAAATCTCAGAAATGCATTATTCTCGATGAATTCTTAATCATTGATCTGCTATTCCTGAACCCATCTATAATTCCTACAGACTTATAAGTGATTTGTATGTAATACAGAATTGTAGATTTAAAGTCTTACAGGCTTTTAGGCATATAAGGCATGTAGACTTCAATGTGGCACAGAAACACAGTGTGTCTCCTGTGTCATTAGCTTGTTCTCCTTAAGTTTACTCTGTCTTTATTGATCTTTCTGAAATCCATCTGACTAATCTGGCAGGATTTACAAAGTCCATTGAACAGAGTTGTCATTTTGCTCTGTATGCTTTCTCTTGCAGCAATTGGTGTACGTCTCACTACTTTCTTACAGCTATATTTAGTTTGCACTAATGCCCTCAATTTATTTTATGATCAAAGAACTTAGTAATTTACAGAATTTATAACCCCTCAGGATTTAGGAATCCATAATCAATAGTCAACTTTATAAAGGCTTATTTAACATATTTGTCAGTGTTAATATTGTCCCAAACAAATCCATGCTGTTGGCATGTATGTCTGCATTACCCAGAGGTATGATCTTACTACTCTCTTGGTTAGAACCCAGGGAAGCAGCTGAGATCTATGGGATTGTCCCAGCAAACTTTCTGATGCTTTCTTTGACTAATTTGAGGTAGTGCTTTGAGGCAGTTGAAAGGATCCAATCTTTTCCCAATAAACACGCCCCATTTCCCTATGTGGTTTTTATCCAAACTTTTACATTTTACTCACTGTGGTGAATTTTCTATAATCATGTAACAGTCTGGTCACCTTTTCATGTAAACATCTGTGTAAATAAAACCTCATAATTTTATTTCTTGATGTTTTGATCTATTTTTTTTCGATTGTATAATTGTATCCAGCTGTTCTCGATCACAGATGCTTAATAAATTAATGTATATTGTAGTCTGATGCATTAAAGCTGATAAATGGGTCTGGAGACCTACCACAAAAATGAAATGGTAAAGCACTATAAATCCCTCGAGCATTTGTGCTATGAGTTGGTCTGCCCTGTTGTTTGACACTGGCTTCTTAAAAGTGGTGGTTTGTTTTTTTCTCTTACGTGATATTTATGTATAATTCAAATTATTATCTGCTTTGTGTTTTGGGGAGAACAGGTTTGGAATTAGCCGTAGATCCCCTGCTTCCATTGATAGGCAGAACACACAGTCGGATACGGGCGGCAGCGGCAAATCCACGCCCAGCTGGCAGAGGAGCGAGGACAGCATCGCTGACCAGATGGGTACGTACGGAGCTCTGCACAGGGAGCGAGCGCTGCTCACCACAAGGTGACTTTGGCAATGCCTCTCCTGGCAGACAGAGAACCCTCTTAAGTGCAGTGTTTTCAGCAGCTTTGAAAGTTAACCTTGTTCATTAGGATGAATAATTAGGTCTGGAGCATGCACTGAAGCGTCTGCGTTCTGCTTCCTTGAGACCTATGAATATCACCTGAGGAAGAACTGATTTCATTTCCTTATTTGATTGTGGGATTAAATCTGCCTTAATGCTCCTGCCCTGAAACACTCTGTCCTTTTAGAAGCAGTTGGGTAGACACACTTACTAATTTGTCTTGCTGTTGAGGACTTGTTTGACCTTACCTACTCTCCTGAGTGGCTTGGCTTAGTTTAATTTTTGCTTAGTTTGTCTAAAGTGCTTGTGATGCTCCCTTTCAAATGGTGCTGTATAAATGCAAATTGATTGTTTGATCATTGAAGCTATAAAAATACCATGTATAAAATGGAAAAAATGCAATTAACGTTTAAATAGTGAAGTAAATCTATAGGTAGGTAATCACCTTCCACAAACGTATACATTTTCATTGCACGTGGCAATTAAGCTGTCAGCTGAGGGAACATATTAACTACATAAGACAGCTAGGTACTGAGAATTTATATTGTTAGGCCTTCATTTGAAGTTTTTGCACATAGGCTTTTTGCTGCAGTTGTGGCTTGACTTGAAAGGACTACCAGTAAGACTGACACCAATGAAAATGTCCTATCTACAAACAGCATTTATCCAACATGATGACCCTGGCCAAGGTTGCTAGATTGCGTTTTTTTGACTTCTTTTACCCTAGATTAAACAATTCCATACTTTTTTATTGCATCTCTTTACTGCAAATGGACTAGTGTTCCAGATAGAATACACTTCAGTGAGATAAGGAATTTAAGGCGTGTGCTGCCAGCCTCTGGTTCCGAAGATGTTCTTAGTTCGCACACCTTCACAACCTCAGTAAGCTGTGCCTTGTTATCAAAGCCATCTGTCAGTCCCTCCCTCACAACTCACCCCATACTTCCCAATAAAAAACTGTGATTTTACTGATCTACAGTTCTCATTTTGACAGAACAATTTTAATCGCAGATGTCTTGAAACTGTGTGATGGTAACAACACGTGTTAAAATGATCTTTTGCTCAGCATTACTTTTGCAGACCAACAGTTGGGTGTTGGTGCTGGCACTGAGTGGAGCTGCCAACAAGTTCTGTTCTACGGTGTCAGGTGTCAACATATTAGCAAAATAAATAAGGCCAGAAAGAACAGGAAAAATTGCGTGGTAAGGAGACATGGCTCCAACATTTGGCAAAGGATGAGAAACGCACACTAACATAAAATCCCTGTATTTTATCTCTTGGGTATTGTCCTGCATTCATAGAGTTGGAAGCTGCATCTCTAATTGGAGACTTTATTGCCAATCTGGTGAATCTAGGTGAAAGTTTGGTTTGATAACAAATAAGTACATTTCCACTTGACATAATCTGTCTCAAGGTAAATAAGGCTTTAGGTGTAGTGAATCCACACACTGACACCTTCCTGGCATATCCCTCACTATAGAAGGCCTTTGTTCTTTGTTCACCAACACTGCTTGCTATCACTTGCCAGGGAAATCAAGTTTGATGATGATATTACTGGTATTATCATTATTATTCTTTAAAAAACTCAAAACTTTTATTTGTTTTTTAAAAAGCTCGTAATGCTGCAGATCAAGACGAATAAACTGTGGCTGTGTTGGAGAAAACACTGCTATTTACCATGGATATTGTTAAGTACTTGATGTTTGTAAGCACACATTCTACTTAAAAGGAGCATTTTTAGAAGTGCAGAATGTATGTAGAAGTATGTGTAAAAACTCATAACTGAGAGAGATTCTTTTAAAATACTGACCTTGAGCTCTGAGAAGGCAATTACCTACCTAACAGGCTTTGTCTGAACACCCTCTAGACCTCCACAGTTGTCTCCTGGGAAAATAATAAGTGTTACTGGCAAAGTGCACTCCTCTGAGTGTCCATGTAAAATGAGTGATTTGAATTCCATTTACTTTTGTCAGATTTAGTTTAGTAAGTGTTCCTATTGTACAGCTATGCAGTTTCCACATTCACAGCCAGCAATGTTCAAGATAATATTATGTAAAGAGATGGTTTTTGTATCTCTTCAATTAGAAAATGTTTATTTAACTCAACTTTGATAAGAAATACGTGTAGTAGTTGTACTGGGGAAAACAGGTTCATTTAAGTGATCACTGTAGGCTTTTGCTATTGTCCAGCCTTGCATAGAATGCCATTTAAGGAAATGTGGGTCTTCAGTCTTTTAAATCTCTTGTCAGCAGCTATCATGCATTTAGAGATCCAATGTCAATACCCTGTGAAAATGAATAGTCTGCTGGTTCAATGCTCTGATGTAGTGCTGTTTGGCAGTGGGGACATGATACCGTTCAGGTTGTTCTAACAAAAGTCAGGATGGTGGCAGCTGGTTTTTGACAAAGCCTTAATGATTTATGCCAGGCAGGGGTGGGCCCCCACTTCCTCACCTGTGTTTCGTCAAAATATGTATCCATTTTTGGCTAAGAGGAGTGTTGGAAAAATTGCAGTGTAAAGTCAGGTTACATGTTTTCTTAGCTTATAGTACTGCTCTCTTCAGTCCATGGTTGTGTGCTGTGTTGCAGAGCCAACATGCCATCTCCCAGCAGTCTCAAAAGTATTGCCGTCCTTCAGAGAGAGCCCCAGTGGAAGACTGATGAGACAGGATCCTGTGGTACACTTGTCTCCAAATAAGCAGGGTCATGTAAGTTATCCTAAAAAAGGAGTTATTTAATGTCTCGCTTTTGCTCCACAAGCTCTTGATATCAAATTGTTGTTCAAAGTTATATTTAGAGTGTCAGTTAAAAAAGGGAAAGAAAATTCAAGAAAATTCAAGAACATGGAGGAAGCAGTAGAGCAGGCCTGTTGTTGGCTAAATCCTACAGCACAGCATCTTGAAATATTTATTAGTTAATAAAGACTTGCTGCCAGTTAAACAGCAACTTCTTGTCTGTTATCTTGTGAGAAGTAAAGGATTTGTGGAAATTTGCAAAGCTATTCCTAGACCTCACATGTAAGACTTAGAGTTTAACTAATATATCGTCTAATGCAATGCCCAGAAAGCTGCTGCTTTGAGACAGCGTAGTGATTTTGGTTTCGTATTTTCTGCATTTTCGTAATGTACCTTGCACACTGTTAGAAGTCTGTCTGAAACGTCTCCTGGAATCCTGCTGAAAAAGAATGTACTTGTTTTATTTGTTTTGAAATTCTAAATGGTAAATTCTGTCTTTCTGTCTCTGGAGAGTTAACTATTCATGCCTTTGTGGAGACTGTCACTTCCTAATTTACATACAGAGAGATAAATACAGTAATGTTCATAAATTTAAAATGTCTTGAAAATTATTGAAGTCACTGTAAAAAAAGAAGCACCCTTTAAGCTTTAAATTACTCAGTAAGCTGTATCACTGGTTTTTTATTTGTACAAGCTAAAATAGAATTGTGTTGCATGATGTTACTGAAAGTATTACTTGCATTTATTTAGATGTGAGAAAGCCTGTAATTGGTTCTAAGTCTTTAATTTGCTCCTGCTTGCCAGCATTATTCTTTCAATGCAATTGGCAGTGTTGCTTTTAGATTATTAATTCATAACAACATGTATTTAGTATTTAAAAAAGAAAACACCAAAGCACCCCGAACAGTAACACACCTGTCTTCATATTCTTAGAAGCACACACTAGATTTCAAATTTAGACTCACCTGTTTTTCATGAGATGTATTTGACTGCATAGTAATGTAACACGTAACTCATTAGCTTGAGTGCAAAGTGCAACACTGGAATTATTAATACTTGCATTATTCTGGTTTAGTCATTGTTAAAGTGAATCTTCATTATGTGGACATATGGATGGGGGAGTGATGAAGTTCTTAATGAAGAAAAGTAATTGAATTGGAGAGAGCTAGGAGTCCAGATCAACTTCATATTCCCCCATTTTCCTGTCAATTCTTGCTTTAGTATATTAAAAGACATGGATGCTGATGATTTCTTGTTCTCAATATGCATCTGTTCTCTATTTCCTTCTGAAAACAGAAGCAGTATCTGTTTTTTTTATATTTGTCTTTCTCTTCAGTCAAACTCCAGGGGCAGACAAATAGGAAACTTTTAAGTCTCCTTTCCATCAATTCCCTTTTTCCCAGGCCATGTGGTCATCCAACAGGTCTGTTCCCTACTGCTTCAGTTCTGATTCTGTAGATGATCAGAACTTAGATAAATTCCATAAAGTTCAATGGATATAAATACCTGAAAGGTAGATGAGCTACTAAGCAATAAGTGTATGACAAGAAATTCTTCTCGAAATGAGATATTCCACCTCTATGAAATTGAGGGCATTCAGTTTCTTTGTAATAGTGGGCTATAACCAAGGACAGGACATACAGACTAGCCAGGCACTGGCATGCCCTGATGGGATAATTTAAAATCATTACATTAAAGCTTCTTTTCATGCAGTTCTGCTTTTTGGAAAACAATTTCACATTAGTTAAATGGTGTTTCACTAGTCATTTGCAAAGGACACTCCTGCTGAGGAGGAAAGACACCCTACTGCCAAGATGAGGAAGAGCAATGTTTATGCTCTTCTTTGACTTTTTGATAGGCAATTGGATTACTAAAATAACATGCACTTTCTGTGGATCGGTTATGTTTCATGTTCTAAAACATTGCAGTCCTAAAATTAGAATATTTTTAATTATCATAGTTATAAACCAAGTCAAAGTCTATATAGCTCAGCCAATTTCATTGGACTGGGCTGAGCAGAACTGTGCTTGAAAGGAACCACCGCAAGGTATTTTTGGACAAAATACAAATAACTCAGGCTTTTCCTGGCTTCCAAATCCATATGAAAAGTTTTTTTTTGTGCACTCAGAACAGAGGATATGCATTGTGTTGGAATTAAATGTTTAAAGTTTATTAGTCTCCTCAGTGTATCTATCCAATACCTCCAGGTAGGAGAGCTCCTATTATGCAGTGGTAGCTTTTGTAACCTTTATTTCCTCCTCTCCATTGCCATGATTTTGTTGTTTCTTCTGTAGTCTGATAGCCACTATTCCAGCCATTCCAGCAGCAATACACTCTCCAGCAATGCCTCCAGTGCTCACAGCGATGAGAAATGGTATGACAGTGGAGAGCGCACGGAGTCAGAGCTGAACAGCTACAACTACCTTCAAGGGACTTCAGCTGATAGCGGCATAGACACCACTTCCTACGGACCCAGCCATGGCAGCACCGCCTCCCTGGGAGCTGCGACATCTCCTCGCACAGGGCTGACCAAGGAGAAGGTGGCACCACTGTGGCACAGCTCCAGCGAAGTGGTCTCCATTGCAGACAGGACATTAGAAAAGGACAGCCACATGGACCGGAAAGCTGAATCTTCACTCAGCCTGGATATTCATAGCAAGAGTCAGCCAGCCTCCAACCCTCTCACAAGAGAGAACAGTGCTTACAGTCTAAGTGATGCTGTCTCACATACAAGGTAATTTTCACCTCTTGTATGATTAGTCCCCCCGATACTCATTTTCCTATTCTCTCTCTCTAACCTATCAAAAGTGATAAGTACATGTTGAAGAGACAGTGTTCTACTTATGTTAATCAATGTTACGAAAGATTTCACTGTGCAGAATGCTTGAAAATCAAGACCACCTTTAATCTTCACATCTGCTACTGCTTGTAGTATTAGAAGTCTATAAGAACATATTCTGTACTAAACTGCTGCTCCTAAACTATCCATGAGAGACAGACATGTGTGATGTGTTCATAGGGAATATCTTGCAACAACTGCAGTTCATGTGTGGATCAGAGAGGAGATCAGTCCATGTTATTAATGAACAGTTTATTATGGGGTTCATTTTTAGTCCTGCAAGTACCCATTTCAAATGTTTTGCATTTTTGCCCCTGGAAATCTGCCCGCAGTTGGTACGATCAATACGGAGAGCAAGTTGCTTGGGAGTGCTAGCGCGTAGATCTTAATCTCATTCTGCTGCAAGCTTGTGGGTATGACACGTTACAGTCACCTTCCCTCTCTCCCTCAGTTTTGCCACTTGTAAAATTGGCGATGTCAAGTACATGTGTAATGTGCTTGAACACCTCAAATGGAAGATACCCACTTTACAAGTTAATCAGTGCTGCTAGAAGCAAGAAATATTTTAGACCATTTTCCTAACCCATTTTCCAAGAAGTATTCAGTGTGCTTTTGAAAAATATTCCTACTCTGTCATACTAGCAACAAGGAAAAAACATAGGTCTTTCAGGGAAGATGTGGGATCATCATAGTTTGTTGGCCTTGTGGAGCCTGAATGTTGCATTTTTTTTCTTAAGGCACATCTGTTTTGAGAGTGTAGCTAAAATACCTGCAGACTGAAAGTCCGAAGTAATTTCTGGTAATTGTCTTGAACAAAGCTAACTGTGCAAGACTAGATGTTTATGAGAACAGTTCACTAACTCCTCATACAGTAGCTGCAAATAAGGGGTTGTCATAGAGACTGCAATGGTCTCCATGTACTTTGTTATGGTAATTCTGACTTAAGTAATCCATTAATGGTGGTCCCACTCTGGTTTACTGCCTCTCTTCATTGGCCATTTTGGCACCAAAGCTCACACTCGGTTAATAGAAATTCCACCCAGGTGTTTGAGACTGGTGTGTTTCCAGTAGCTCTGCATGCATGAAGGACTTGAGCAAGTCTGGAGAAAACATTCTGCAGAGGGACTTACTTAGATTTCTGGCATGTTAGCGTGTGCCTCTTTCTTGAAGATAAAAAGTCTATATAATGGGTTGTCTACAGTGTTACACCTTTTATTTTAAGATTAGTATGTTTTTGTGCATTTTTTAACATTGAGTAGAATTTACCATGTGTCGTGCAATACTTGTGTGAATGTAACTGACAGTGACATTAAATGTTAAGATTCTTACACAAAACGCTGATTGCAATAGTCACAGCAGCATTTTCATCTGGAAGGATTTTTTCTGAAGCGACTTAAAGAATCCTGGAAAATTTATGTCGCTCTTGGAAGCTTTATTGTAAAGCCTAATGGAAGGGCATCTTTGTACATCTGAGGTTCTGGTTTCTCCTTTGAGCACTAAATAGGGTTAGTTCACTAGAAAAACTGAGAAAATTTTATAGAAAGCAACACTTAGCAAGGCAGGCACACCCTGACAGCTCTCATCTTCCATGTATATACTTTACAACTTGACTGCAAACTGAAGTCTAGGTTGTTGTCTCACTATTTATTATATTACAACATTGTGTCTCCAAACATGGTGTCTTCTCTAGTTGGCTTGGATTAATTGGCACAATGTTTCTCTGAAGGTATTGAATTTATTCTCTCGTTGTAATTTTGGGGCTGCCACTGAAATTTCCAGATAAAGGTTTCCTGGGCTTTATTCTGGAGAAAACAGTTGAGGTTTCTTTTTGTCAAGTTTCATTTAAAACTCAGATGTTAATGATGCAACTCTTCACAAAAAGGAGTAGTAGCAGTTTGTAGAACACATGGGGCATGATACTTGAGAAATGCAGCAATATTTGCACATACATCGTTTCTTGTGGTGGATTAAAACCAGATTGACTGATGTTCCTTCTTTATTATTTCTTATTTTTGAAGACTAGAGCACGTGTTTGATGCCTCACAATAAAACAAAGGCACAGTCTGGGATAAAAAGCTTTGGTTTTGTTTCTTGTGGCATCCTCTGTTGGTGGTTGCACACGGAACAGCAGTGGAACCCTAGGTTATCCAGCTGTTTGCTCCCAACTCTCTCATTGCTTCCTCTGTGGAGGCACAACAGCTTGGTGCTGGAGACTGGTTAAACTGGCACTTCCAAAAGACAAGCACAGATTATGGAGATTATTATGAAGATGCCTGCTTCAAGGAGGTGAAGGAGGGGAAACGAAAGAAAGGTTCTGAACAGGCTACTTTTCATGAGAAATGAACAGCTTAATTGGTGTGTTTCTCTATCAGTTTCTAAATTGCTATCCTTTGTTGCTTCTCACTTTTTTATCTTTTGCCTGTGGATGCCATAATGTCTGTAACGTCTTTAAAGTCGGGTTTCTGAACAAGAAGAAAAGGAATATGGCCCTAAAAAGATCTCTGTGACAAAAGAAAAGAAAATAACTACAAATTAGAGTGTTTGTGTCTGTAGAAGACAAGAGTGATAATTACTGCTCAGATCATTTAATGATGCATAAAAGAACTTGTACCTGAGAACTGGTGGCAAAATGTAAATTATAGTGATTAACTTTTACAGCAGAGCTTCTGGCTGGGTTTTATTTTTCTTTTCCACCCCCATTCCCTAAGTCCTTCCTGATGATTGTGCAGATTTCTCATAGCATCCCAGGAGAACTGCATTATGTAGGCCAGTAATTATACAGAATCATTATAGCTGAATGTCATTAAATGAAGCAGTATGTGCTGATGGCATGAATTCCTTACAAAAAAAAATTAAATCAAACTTTCATTTCTACCTAAGCTGTACAGTTTCTTATGGTCTTCTTACCAAAATTAAAAGGATAATTTTGACTCTTCGTAATCAAGTAGATTTTTCATTACTTCTGATAATTTTAAGATACTTAAAATGCTGTTTATTGTAGAATGCTTTAATGAATGGCTCATCTGTAATTTTTGCACACAGTCTTGTAGTATTTGAATGTTTTCATAATTCAACCCTTAGTTTCTCAATAATTGAGGTGGGAGATAGAGGACCAGTAGTGACCATCTCTGTGTCCTGAGAAAGAGGACTGAATCTCTTCCAGATAAAACTAAGCTAGTCTAGGTATCTGTTGCAGTATGATGAATTCTCTGCATGCTTCCTGGTGTCAAATATTCTAATAACTTCCCATCACTACCATAGTGCTCCAGCTCTGATTTAATTTTCCTAGAGTTTATCCAAAGCCTTTTGCTCTCCAAATATGCTCTCAGCTAACAAGTGTCTCTCTTTGCCTGTCGGTGTCCTGTTGGCCTGCCTGTGTGCACGGGTAGGGTGAAAAGCTGCAGTCATATTCACAGTTCTGTATGTAGTCCTGAAGCAGAATATCATCCCAAAAATACCCTATTGTAAAAAACACAGCTCAAAATATGCAATGTACCTTAAAGAAAACTGTATGCTAATTTTACTAGCATTTACCAGGCCACTCTTGGTGTCTACTATATGATGCATATTATAATAAATATTCAAGTAATAATACTTTAAAAGCATGATGTGTATTTATAGTATGTTATATAATAAATATTATATATGCATATGCATCTTATATAAATTTTATGTCAAACATAATTAACATCAGTTTTTACTCTCTTTCCCCTATAATATTAAGGATCAACACCATTAGCCTATCTTGGAGCTGTAACTGGTTTTTATTAACAAGCAGTTTTCTCACAACTAGCACTTCCCTGAGAAATACCTAATGGTGTAAAGAATTCTAAAATGTGGACAGAGATTCCTTTCTCCTTTTTCCCTACACTGAAGCAAAAAGACTTTTCTACTTCTTGAGTGTATTTAGAAGGGGTAAAAATGGCAGTTTTATGCTGTGGTAGTGATACCTCACAGATGGGCTGGTTTACTCAGCATGTGTAGAAGATTTTTTTCCATATTGGAAGAGACAAAGGGGGAAAGAAAATTACTGCCTACTCCCCTAGCTCTTGATTTTCTCTCCTTTCTTGCTATAAATTATGCTTACTTATATCTGTTACAAATACGAAGGTTGTGCTGTGCAGTGCCAAATATATGGGGTTGATGGACAGGAAAATTATCTTCCTGTATTTTCTCAATCTGCTTTTCTTTTTGTAATTTTTTGTATAGGCATTTCAAATGTACAGATGGAGGGAAGGAAGAAATATAATTCTGTAATACAAAATCTGTATTACTGTAATTGAATTTGCATGCATGTGGAGAGGTGCATCTTGCCCCTGATGTGATGCCCCTGGGCTGCAGCAGACAGTGGAAGGCTACAGTCTACCCAGGCTCTCCACCAAACTCACAGCACTTCACTGCTGGGAATCACACTGCTGGTGTTTAAATTGAGCCACATGAAAGTGAAACATATTTCAGGGTGATTCTTTAGACTCCATCTGTTGTCAATGAAGAGAGAGAAGAAACTCCAAAGCATTAATTCTCCCCACATATCTGAGATACCTAATTTAAGACAAGCAGGATCACCTCCTTAGGATATATCTTCATTGACTACAGCAGGAGCCAGACAAATGGCGTAGATTAGATAACTGACTGTTTGAGACTAAATGTAGGTGTTACTGTTTTCCCAGGTGACAACATAAATTTAACCTTAAATTCTTCGTTCTGTTTCAGTAAAAGGAATAGATGTGAAAATGCGTTGTTTTATTAAGTTATGAAAAGATTGGTGAAGAATTTTCTGCTAAGCTAAGGAAGAAAAGATTATTCAGTGACTTAAAAATTAGCTGGAAGGCTAAATAATTTCTCAGTCAGAAACCGTTCTTTACCATGGGGCCATCTGTTTCGTGTTCCTTCACTGCAGTGTTGGATCCAAGGATGGAAACATGGATAACTTGTGTAGAGAGCTGGTAGAAAACTGGTCTCCAGGTATATAATGCTATTTCAGTATTAAAGCTAGACACAACGTTTTCCTGTTATTGTGCTTATAAATGACTGACCTTTTAAGGTTGTTACAGTAAATATTGTCTAAGGCCTAGCACTCCTGATAGGAAGCAAGTTCCATGAGATTTGAATATCAGCATAACTAAAGAGTATCTTCCATCTAAAGCCCCTCTCCTCCCAACAATAAGCTGCAGTTGGTCATCCCAGCTCCATTTTCTGTCTTGACAAATGGTGATTATATGTTAGACACCTGCTCTAACTTCTCAATTTAAGTTTTTGCGTTTTTTCCTTACAAATGCTAAATAACTGCTTTTCAGGTGAAATTCAGGAAGCCCTATTTTGAAAGCTGTATGAGTTTCTTCTTTAGTTTGTTGTGGGGTCTTAAAGAGATGTTTCTTGTTGCTTAAATTGCTTCAAAATATATTTTCTCTTAAAGGCAGGAATTCCAGCAAGAATTTGGACTCTGGTTCTTTTTTTGCTAATTCAGCTAAAATCTCATGTATTGCTTTTAAGCTGCCTAATGACAATGAACCCTAGATTTCCCATTTTGTGAAGGGTGGTTATATCGTATCATTAGAGGTTGCTTGCAAAATTTTTCCGTTACTATGTGAGCTATTTTTAATGAATCATTGGTGGAAGGCCCTTAAGAAGAGCAAATGGTTTCGCTACTCTATCCGCTGTTGATAAGAATAACATGTTGTGCCTAGAGTTCTGCTTAAAAATCAGTTAAACAAGACCCATATATACACATTTGAGGCAATTTTTGTCTTTCGTATGTTCTTCTCCTAGTACCATGAGCTCACGACACTCTGCCAGCCCTGTTGTTTTCACCAGTGCCAGAAGCTCACCTAAAGAAGAGCTTCATTCTGCTACATCTCCCCAACTTGCACCTTCTTTCTCCTCCTCCTCTTCCTCCTCGTCTGGTCCTAGGACTTTCTACCCTCGCCAGGGTGCTACTAGCAAGTATCTGATCGGATGGAAAAAGCCAGAAGGGACAATAAACTCAGTGGGGTTTATGGATTCAAGAAAGTAAGACTGGTTTTTTGTTCTCGTTTGATCATTTGCTGTAATTGTAAAAGAAGCATTTTGATCTCAGCTCTCTGTAGAGAAGAGCTCAAGACTATTTAATACAATGCTTCGTCTTCTGTAGAACTTAATCTCTTATCTAGTCTTCTGGAGTAGGGTTTAAATATTTGATAGTTGGCTAATCTCATTCCCTGTTAACTTGTAAAAGTTGGGGGTTTTATCATTTTTAGAAAGCTCTATGGATTTCAGTCCTATTAAAGCTTATCTTTCTTGAAACTTCTTAAAGGTGACTCAAAATGCTATTTGAGCAAATATTAAAAATCCTCATATTGTAGAGCCTGAGTTTTAGTTAAACCTCTCATCCATGTAGTAGTACCTTGTATGCTGTGCATTAACTCTGGCATTCCACATTGCCTTGTTAAGATTGCTGCCAGTATCCAGTCTGTCTTAAAGCAAGCCGGATATCTCAGCATTACAATATACAAGCATCTCTTTTGGAGGAGAAATTGAGAAAACAACTTACTAGTGAAAATATTGTTAAGTATGACTCAAAAAGCAACTAGTTCAGAAAGCCCATTTCAAAGTAATTTATTCAAACCTTCTTGACTGTTACTGAGTCAGGCACAGTATCCCTAGATGATACCAATAGCTGGCTGTCCAAAGGAAATGGCAAAACTTTGTGATAACTACATTAAAAAAAGCCAGTTGAAATATTAAAGAAACTTGGTGGTATGCTGCTTTTGGACTTTCTGAAGACACTTTTTTTTTTTTAGCTTTATACAGAATGCACGTTATTTTAATGGATTCAGTCCCTTATTGGGAAAATTTATTACACTAACCTTTGAATTATTTTATTGTATTGCTAGTTGATGTTTTTAAACAAGCTTAGTGCTTCCATAGGTATCCACTAAGGTGAGTCTCTGCTGTAGTAGTGAAACTTCTTCCATACTCTGTGCCCTCTACTTAGTTTTTTTCTTTTAAAAACTTGAGGGTGCTATAATTCTTGTTTCATTCATGCCTCCTGCCCCAGGGCTTTGAGACCTGAATGTGTCTGTTCCATTTCATTTAAGACGTCACCAGAGTGATGGCAATGAAATGGCCCACCCTCGGCTGCGGGCGTCGGCAAGAGACCTGCGAGCATCCCCAAAACGAGCATCCAAGTCCACTGTCGAAGAAGAGCTGAAGAAATTGATAGATCTTGATAGCCCAACACCTGAATCCCAGAAGAATTTTAAGGTATGTTAAAGGGCGAGAGAGAGATCGGATCTTTTCTATTCTCACCAATAACAGGAAATAAAATGCGAGGCATTCCCTGAATTCTCATCATAGACAGAAAATAATCTGTTTGTAACTGATTGCTGGAGAAATACATTTGGTGAAAAGTTTCATTATTACAGTCTCTGCAATATTGTTACAACTTTGTGTGCAGATTTAAAGAGACTAATTTGCCAAATTGCAAAGAACAGTTAGTACTGCTGGGTTATGGTAAATCCTGTAATGTTGTCTTACATATTTTAACTGTTCTTCTCTGACTGCATCACTAGACAGTGATTTACTGACAGTATTGAAACTCCTTGCAAAAAACACGCTTTTATACCTCACTAATCCTGTTATCAAAAATGGTCCCTGAACTTAAGCATATATTTTTGCAGAATAGTTAGAAACATTTCCTGATGTGTTTCAAAATACATTGAATAACATGTAAGTGCATATATTAATTTTTAGAATCCATAATTTGGAAGAGAATTTCTCGATTTCTAGTCTGCATGTACAGCCAGTGCTCATCATCCAGAGCCCAAATTGTTTCCACAGCAACCATGCAGCAGAGAGAGCTGTAACTTCTTTTTTTGCTAGTAAAAACCTGAAGGGGCTTATTAAAGCTTGTAAGTGTGGGTTCCATACACTGATTATTTAAGATGTTGCTTTGAAGGCCAGAGATAAAAAAACCTTGTCATTGGCAAGATACCTTTTTCTTAGATTTGTGGTAGTTCTGAGGGGGACTGGGACATGGGTGATGCGAACACCTCCTGTTGGTTGTTTTGAGCAAGAGAATTGTTCTTATTCCAAGGTATCCTCCTAAGTTTGTTGGTTTTCCGCTTTGGGGTTAGTGAATCAGTTCTTACCCTGATCTTTATTTCCTGGTTGCACTTTTGATAAATTTCAGCAAGTTAAAAATGTTCTGTCACACCAATAAATTGCATCTTTTCCATTTTAAAAGTAACTTAATTCTGCCCACTGTATGAGTTAGATTTCATCTTACAGAAAAAGTCTTACACCATAAAATTTTTTGACACTTTAAAATGAAAAAAAAAAAAAAGAAAAAGCGTGATAATGGCTTGCATTAGTTCACTGCACTAAAAATCCCCCTCCTATCTGTCTGTTAGCTAACAAAGGCTTTGTTTGCTAATAGAATTTGTTCTTGGCTGTGATTTTGTGTGTCTTGTGCATCTTTTTATTATCTCCCCAGCCTTCTTTATCTCCTTACCTACTATTTGGGCATTGTATCTTCTCAGACAAGTAACTTTTTCTTTTTCTCTTTCCCCTGCTCTGGTACCAGAACTTTTCATTAGCAGAAAAAAAGAAGGCAGTTCAGTCTTCCGTATGCCTTAGTAACAGCTGGGTAGCGGAAGTTGTAATTTCTGTAGTGTTAATGGTATATGCAGGTCCATAATGTGATGGGCAAGTCCTGAAGGAGGCAACACAGAGGGCAGGATTTGATAATAGAAAATTGGCATGAGAAATAGAAAGTTGGCGTCTTTATTTCCTTATCTTCTGATGATAGCAGGGTTTTGGAAGTAGTCTCAATTGTGATTCTTAATCATAAAACAAACATGTCCAGCAATATTCTCATATTAAAATTTTTAAGAGGTGAGGGGATTGGCAGATTGTCTTCCTGTGTACAGTACCAACAGTCACTCTTCCATGCTCTTCTCCCACCTTTTAGTGTGGGATTTTGATCACAGGAATAGAATATTATCTGTTCAAACATGTTTTTTCCTCTCTCTGAGAAGAGAGGACTATTTTTATGTGCAAATGAGCAACTCTGGTTTTAATTGCTCCTTTTGGAAAACCTATTTTCTCCTTTTTTTAGGTTTAAACTCTCTTACAGAGCAAATGAGGCTCTGTAAAAATTTCTCCATTAAAGCCTTTGGACCAAATTTCAACCAAACTGCAAAGAAATGTTATGCCTTAGAGATAGCTATGTTGCTACAGGTTTCATGAAAATCAGAGTCTCTACTGGTGGGAATGGTCATGATAGCAGCTCTCTGGCACTGGCCTGAGTGTGTAACTCCAGGCTACCCCAGAATTGCTTTCTCCTGTGTGGAACGTGGAGGAAGCTGGGATGATTGTGGGGGTAAGACACAAGTTCTCCTATTCATGGGACTATTTACTTACATTTGATTCAAATACTTCTGAAGACCCACAGCAGTGGTGGGTGTTCCTAGTTGTTCAGTAATAGGAGGCTTCTAATTAGTTGGCATTTGCTGGCGCTCTGCCTGCAGGAAGGCAGCCTCCCCCGGGCAATAGGAGAACTCTGGTTTGTGCAGCATTCAGGCTCTTTCTGTATCCATTTCTCTGCTGCACATCAGTTCTGGAGTCAGCAAGGGCTGCCTGGGATTTCCACTTCAGGAGAAGTTTGAAGGGTGTTTAAAAGTTAGAATGTGAGATAGGCAAAAAGAGAGCTATATATATGTTACCTAGTTACAATCTCCTTAAAAGCCAATTCCTTTAGTTCTTTTTCATGTCCGCTCTGAAAAAATGCTGTGTTAATAATTGGTTTCTTATTTGAAAAAAGGTTTTAAAAATTATTTCAAAAAAGTTATTTTAAAAATTATTTTCAAAAGTTTCTTTATTGATGATTTTTTTCTCATTTCTTTTTATTTGTGTTTATGAATGTATAGTCACACACTCTGTCCTGTCAGTCTCCCTTTCCCAGCACTCCTACCACAAGGCGTGCCTTGCAAAGGACTTTGTCAGATGAGAGTATTTACAGTGGTCAAAGGGACCACTTCTTCACCTCGCGGGCCTCGTTCTTGGACCAAGCCATGCCAAATGATGTACTATTCACCAGCACCTACCCTTCTCTCCCAAAGTCGCTGCCATTACGGAGACCATCCTATACTTTGGGAATGAAATCACTACATGGTAAGTGTATTTCTCATTTTTCAATTTTCAGAGGAATCCTTCGTGAATCATCTTGGGGGAAAATGTTTGTTACAGCAATTAGTAGTTCCAGCTTGATTTTGCTCAAATGAGGAGGGTCCAGTCACATGACTGAAAATATAAAATTTAATTTTTTTTCCTCACTTCAGTGAGTATGAAATGGCATGATTGGTCATGTATTTGCCCTGTGGAGGGAGCACAGAAATTCGCCTCACTGTCTGCAAGTTTCTTCCATTTCTTCCAAGAGTCACCTAGATCAGTTGGACCAATGGACAAATAATGTATGCCTGGTTATCCACCAGAGAGAACTTCAGGTGTCAGTTCCTTTAGTGTGGGATTATGGGAACACAAAGCAATTAGGAAAATAATGATACAGAAGTGGATAAATGCTAGTGGACATTTGGATACACAGGTACACCAGATACAGCTTTTATTGTGCCAACTGTTTTTAGATTCATTTCTTTACCCTATCTATTTTACAGCACTTGGATTACTTATTTTAGTCACACAGCTAACCAGAAACAGTTATTTGTAAAGTGCTGTCAAGAAGACACTCAGCTTTCCTCCATTAATTTACTGAAAAGTCTCAGTATGATTATTTGATGGGTTGTGTGCTGCTGCATGTGAATGTCTCAGTGAGAAAGGGAATTTTCACAGGTTCCCACTGTACTTCATAACTGAGTGTGTTTTCCAGAAATAGGGGTAGATCTCAGGGTAGGATTGTGCAATGTTTTCTGAAGAAGTACATATCTGCTCTGATTTATTCATGTTTTAGTATGTTTCAAAAGGAAAATGCAAGGCTATCAATAGATTGAACTCACTATAGTGGGCCCTAAGCACAGTCTGTATTTAGCTACACAGGATACATTTGACAGTGAAGACTGATCAAGAAATCTATTTTAAATTCTTTTCATCTGACTGTGATCACCAGGCATCAGTTTTCAGTGTTGAACCTGACATTTTCATGAGCTGTTGTGTCTGTATAACGTGTTTCTTGCATAAGAGTTAGGAAACTGAGCTCTCTTCATTTCTATTTTTTATATGCACTAAAATAACTTTGCAGACTTGGTTGTGCTTGTAACTGGATGGAGGATTTGGCTCCTGAGGGCTTGGGGTCAGAAGATTAATGATGCTACCTGAGTACAAGTGGAAAGCAGCACTTGGTCTCTTTCCATTTAAATGCCTGTATTTTCCAAAAAGAAATCTACAAAACCGTCTTTTGCTGTCATGTTCTCTTCCACACCAAACTGGTAACTCCTCCTTGCACATAACCTTTCTACCTTTGTCAACAAAACAAGATTTTCCATTTTCTTTTAAAACATAGGGGCTCCATGATGAAAGGACCAGCTATTTGAGTGGCACACAAATTGTCTTCCCACATACACTTTGCTGAGAAAAGGATTAAGTAAGCTAGGTATTTAGTACCACAAGTATTTGTTGGCTTCCAGTTATTCAAAATTCTTTGAATTCAAAGATTCCAGAGCACAACCATTTTTTTCAAAGAGGGAAAACAGTGAGATAAAAATGCTTGTATTTACTCATCTGCCTTAACAATCCAACTCACATTTTTAAAACTGGTAGCTTTTCAAATAGTTGGCTTTTCATCTAATTCTGTGTATCTTGTCATTAATTGGAAATATTTTCATGTTAACAACTTCCAAAATAACTCTTTTGAGAGCTAAGACAAGAGTCCTCAGTGTTAATATTGAGCCAAAATTACATTTACAAAAAGTAAATACACACAGACACACACACACAAAAATTCAGGAGTTCTGAGCAAAGAAGTGAATGCAGTGTAGCTTTTCTGGTCACTGTTCCCCAGGCAGCAGTATGATTTAGCTGAAGTTCTTACAAAGTTATTTTAGTTTTTGAAGTTTTATAGTTACTAGACTATCAAAAAAAAAAAAAAAAAGGGGAGGGGAGATGAAATAAACAACACAACCCATGGCATTTTAGGGTTGTATCCTGCCTGTCACACTGTCTTTCTGTTCTCTCTGATCCAAGCAGACTCTTCACTATAATCTTCTCAGCAGCTTCCTCCCAGGTGCCCAGTCCATCTTCTCACCCCTACATCTCTCTCTTCTAATACTACCTACAAGGTTTTCAAAACTTTTTGTTGCATCCTGACAGAGGGCATGAGAAAGGAAGTTGTTGCTGCTTCTGAGCTCATACATGTGACCAGGCATTGCACATTTTTTGATTGTCCAGCCAGTAAACTGAAATAAAGTAGATAATTCTCGGTTGACAGTTTGGTCTTGCTGTAATTAGTGATGAAAATCTAAGTGTTTCACTTTTGTTCTTTTAATCTGCATAAAAATTACAGGGATTTGTAGCCTTCTTTCAAGCCTGCCAATGTTTTTTTTCCGTAGTGAGCCGTGTACCAGCTTATAGATGGGTGTGGCTATTTTTTAGTAAAGATCTGAAGGTTTCACTAAACTGCTGAGAGATTTGCAATGCTCTGGAAGTAATTTTAAGGGTTTTCGTGTTCTGATTCATCTTGGTAGATTTAAGTCAGCTCCCATTGGTTTATGAGGTTGTAAAGAGGAAGAAAAAAACCCCCACAGTTTTGTTGTTTTGTTTTGGTTTTTTTTTTTACAGAAGCAAATAGATTCCAGGGATTGTAGAAGCCCCAGCAAGAGGCAGAGCCCTCTAAAGTATCTTCAGCTTGTGCAGGGGCAGGAATTGTTGGCTAGAAGAGTATTGCCCCCAGCCCCAGTGCTGGGGAGTCAGAGCTTGACTTTTGAAGCGCTCAGCTGCAAAGGTTCAGGCAGGTTAGAAAGGAGCCAAGTGTCCTGGTTTTAGAACACTGCTCTGTAAAGGGCTGTATCTGGTCAACTGCAGTTGATCAAATATTCTTCTGAATTTTGGTTCCAAAAGTGCTATTCCAGAAAAGTTAAGAATAGGGTATGCAGTAGTATTAAGAAAGGAATTTTGGGGTGTTTTTATGGAGTTTATAATCTATTCTGCATCGCTCCAGGAGAGTTTTCTGCCTCAGACAGCTCCCTCACAGATATACAGGAGCAAAGACGGCAGCCCATGCCAGACCCTGGTCTTATGCCGTTGCCTGATTCTGCCTCTGATCTGGACTGGTCAAACTTGGTAGATGCTGCCAAAGCTTTTGAAGGTAAGTTTTCAGAACATAACACTTAGGAAACTGATCTTGGTGCATGCTTTATTAAGGACTGTGGGTTTTGTGGTTGTTTGGGTTTATTTTAATCCTGACTTTTGTTGTTCCTAATTTTCTACTTAATCTGGAGCTTAGGCTCATTTAAAATACCAAAGCAAGTGTTAAGAGCCTGAAACTTTGTATGTAGTAGTCAGATACCATTTCTTCATATGGAATTCCTCATACTATGGTTTGGCCAAATCTTTGTGAAACTGGTCGCATTTCATGCAAAGCAGTTGAAGGTATCACAGCTGGTGTGGGAAAGGCATCCAGCACAGAACTGCAAAAATAAAGTCATATAGCAGGGAAAAAGCACACTAATGATTGCTCACTTACTGCACTAGCAAGAAGTGTGTGTAGTGCAGCTGAAGTTTGCTACCAAGACAATTTGGGAAATAAGCCTTGTTGGTATCTACTTTTTCATTGCCTTCTTGTCTCTGCATACCCCAAAGACATAGATTTGCACATAAGTGTTGTTTCATCCTATGGCATTTTCTATCTCCATGACACTTAGCAAACTGAAGAGAACTGATACATTTGAACTTAAAATTAAATGCAGTTTAGACAAAAGAAGTTTACGTTACTAGAATCCAATGGAAGAGTCTTCTAGGTGTGTTAAACAGAAGTTCCTATTCCTAATATCTGCATAAATGCTGTCCCACCTTCATAGTAGTGTTTTTTCACTGATCCTGAATCTTTTAGACCTTATTTAGCATGGTTGGAGAAGGCTATGAAGTAACTTGATTTCTTGGCTGTTCTCTGGTAGTAGCCTTACATATCATTGAGACAGGGCATGTCCATGGGTGTTCAAGATGTACTCATGTCCTCTGCTCTGTTGCCACAGGAGTTGTAGGAGCAGCTTGGCTCATATCTCTGCTGTGCAGTCTTGGGGAAGAGTATTCAAAGTAAGCCATGGTCCTCAAGAGGAGATGAATCTGTAGTGATGGTTTTTTCATCTCCTCATATGGGTGAAACTCAGGTTTTAACACGTTTCCCTGTGGTTGGCAGTTTCTCTTTAAAGGATCCCCTGGTTTTTGGTGAGATTTATCTGACTGTCCTCATTAACCTGAATCCCTCACTCAGTAGGCCCCAGACTCACTTGTGTTTCTCTGTAGAAGTGTGAACACAGTCACTGTGGTCAAGATAACAAACTGACAGCTCAGATGAAGAAAAGCTGGAGTAATGTGTTAGCTGGCAGCTTCATCTCACTGCTATAAAAATACATTTAGATTTGACTTGGAGAAGGATCTCAATGTAATTCCATTGGTCTTTGGTTGTCTGGTCTCAGTATAATCCCAGTCTCTAGTCTCTGACAGGTGCCAGTAGGTATTGATACATACCAAGGAGCCTAAATTCTGATTTATGATCCTGAACACCTCTTCTACACCATTGATTGGTGTCCTCAGCACAAGCCCCTGAAATTACAAATAGTAGTATCTGTACCAGCTGAAAGAAAAACCGCCTGGATCCCTGAGCTACACCAACCTCTGGTATAAAAATTTGCCAAACAGAAAAAGACAATACTCTTCTGTTTCTAGTGAGAGCCCAGCAGCTGCTAAGGTTAATTTATTAAGCTAAAAGTCTTTATATTGCTGTTTGTGCTAGGAGACTCCAGAGGTAGGAGCAGTCAGTAGTTTACAGTCACACCACATGTGACAGTGATTTAGAGATGTGTAAGAACATTTGGACAGTTACAGGACAAGAAATATACACACAAGGCAGGAAAGAGGTTTCATGTTTCAATCTGGAAATGTTTTACAAGGCATAAGGAAAAAATTTCAGGTTCTGAAAAATTACATTGGTCATATTGTGCACAGTGAGCTTTTCTTCCCTTGAGATAAAACCATTCTTTATAGAGTGAAGGAAACTAAATATAGTTGCTAAGTTACTGGGTGGTATCATGCAGTCATACCCAGGAAGATCTGCACAGTGCTGCTTGTGCCAGAGCCAGTACTTCTTGAATCCAGTATAGTGGATAACCTGGTGCAAACACTTGCACTGGCAGTTTGCATCTGTCAAGGGGACATTGGTATGTCATATCATCACTTTATCTTGCTTGAAACACAGAAATTGCTGAGACCTGCAGCATAGCTGTTGTGCTGTGCATGAACAAATAATCATTACTGCTGCCATTGTTTTTCTCTGTATGTTTGCCTTCTCAGTTCAGCGAGCTTCATTCTTTGCTGCTGCTGATGAAAATCACAGACCTGTGAGTGCTGCTTCCAGTAGTGATCAGGCTGAGGACCAGCTTACTGCACAGATAAAGCCTTATACAGGGTAAGTAAATACAACAGATGTGCAGGCTTTCCCAGATACAAACCAAGGAAAAGAGTAGGGATATCTTTATTTGGAAGCCATCTCCAAGCTTCATGCAAGAACTCTTCACAAGTTTTTATGAAGATAGAATTAGAAGGTGAAAAGAATTTTAAGTCCAGTTGAACCTTTTTGCAGGTTTTTCTTGTCTGAGATGTTTGTGAACCTGTCCAAAGCAATGGTAATTCAAGGCACATACAATGAGTTCCAAGTAGGAAGAAGTCAAGTGATGGGATGACCCCAATTAATCATGAGCTAAATTTGTTCTGTTGTTTAATGTGCTGCACGTGTTCCATGTATTCTTTATTATGTTCATTTTGTGATTTCTTGGTGTACCCAAATGCATACCTTTATGAAGCCACTTGGTATAGACAAAGCTATTAGCTACCCCATGTAAAGACAGTAAATCATATCAATACATGTTCTTGTTTCCTGCTTTCAACAGTAAAGAATCTCCTCCAACTCTCGCCTCTAAAGTGGACCAACTGGAAGGTTTGCTGAAGATGCTGCAAGAAGATTTAAGGAAGGTAAGCATTTCATCTACAGAAGGATTTGTAAGACATGTATTTAGTGCTTGGTGGTTCTAATAATTGTGTTAATCCTGCTTTGCCATGCCTGAGCCTGTGACAGTCTCATCCTTGTATGAGAAAAAGACATTTCTTTGCTACTTTTCTCAGGCTTCTAATTATGCATGGCTAGGATGGGGTGTCTGAATTTGTAGGCATTTGATTCCTCTGCTTAAATTAGGAGGGTGCTTCACAGTACCTCCACTCCTAATTCAGGTGGTACTGCAAAAGGCTTGAAGTTAGTCCGTATGAATGTATCCTGCTGATGAAAAGTTGACAGTGTTATTTAAACATGTAATTTCTGCTTTGGAAACTTCCTGTGTTGTTTTAATGCCTACTTGGTCCAAGAAGGATCTGCTGTAGTGAGATGAAGTCTCTTAGCTGGCAAAGTGTTTGGCAGGAAGATTCCCTACCTTTTACTTAGTTAACCATCAGCACTTGTACATTCAGAACAGGTCATGCCCAATTTTATTGCACCACCTGGTGAGCCAGCTTCTGTATTAGAATTGAATACAGGGAAATCCTGTTCATGCAAGCAAAACAAGAGGAGGGAGATGTCACTAATGTCCCTTGGATATAAACCCACGTGTTACTGCACATAAAATCCTTAAAAAGAATGAGACTTATGCTCTCTTAAGAGATTCTTGCTGCTCTAGATAGATAGGAAGCATGACCTAAAATTTCCACTAAGATCTGTATTTTTCCTTATGCCTAAGGAAAAAGAGGACAAGGCCAGCCTTCAGGCTGAAGTGCAACATTTGCGGGAAGACAACTTGAGGTTACAGGAGGAATCCCAGAATGCAACCGAAAAGCTGAAGAAATTCACCGAATGGGTTTTCAACACAATTGATATGAACTGAGAACGGTGTACGAGGAAGGAAACTATCTGTTATGAATATTATTACTGGGACTTAAGCTTTAATGCCACCTTAATTATGACATGTGAAAGTATAGTCAGAGCAATTCCCTGTTCTTCATCCTCCAATAACCCTTTTTTGCATCTCTGCGCGCACTCAGAACAATTGCAGATCAACAATCAATGTCTGCCTTTTGTAGAAAAAACAAAGTAAATAATTTTAAAAAGGTAAAATAAAAGTTTAACTGCTAAAATGTGAATGTCTATTTTTTGCACATTGTCTCTTTATCTGTTATGTACAAAATTATTTGGAGGCCAGGATCAGGCTTGCTGTTCCATCTGCCTCTGTTTCCATTAACTCCTTTCTCTCCGTTTCAGGTAATCTGCTTTTCCTTGCAGCTTTGGCAAATATTATGACATCTAGAAAATTAGAAAGAAATGTTTATTTTACTGCTCTTCTAACATTGTTTTCTGAAGTATGCCACAGACAAGGGGATGTAACGCAATGTTTTAGTTGTCTCCTTAGCAATTTGCGCTTGATTACTAGTGCTACCTTCCCATACATTGCAGAGAGCGCGTGTCCGTAGTGTATGGTACAGTACAACCAGCATCACAGCTTAGAGAGAGACTAGAGAGGTGAGCCATGGGTGAGGCATATTATCACACATCTATTGCATTAGCATTTCTGGTGGCCTTTGTTTCCTGTGGAAACAATGGCTGCAAGTACCTTTACAAACAGCAAAACTAGGCATGCTGCAGTTCATACCACATCAGGCAGGCTGAGACCTAAGCAATCCAGCAACAGTGCTCAGTTAAGTACAGCCCCCTTCCCTTCCAGGGGAGTCTGTTGCTTGCATACGTGCAGGAGACTCAAGCTGAAGTTGTAAAGAGATTAGG
>VZTE01000767.1:88452-145415 GCA_013397775.1 Eulacestoma nigropectus
ATGTCTCCATGAAAAACCACGCAAACCATCACTGTGTACCTGTCCTCCCATTCTGTTTCCCTGGTTTTCTCAAATCACAGCAGATTTGAGAAAAGTTTATTCAAGTTATGTTTTATTGCATGAGAGATCTTATAAATCTTTTACTATGGAAGATAGAGGAATATGTAAAGGGGAATTAGAGAAATGTATTTTTCAAAGCACTGGGACAGGATTGGAGCTCTGAAATCCCCAGTCCCCAGTGAAACTGTCTAGCACGAGATTTCCCAAACTGCTTCATGCCAGCAAATTTCTTGTTCTTTGAAGGAACAGCTAACTTGCCACAACGTGTTACCTCTACAGAAAATACCTTTTAGTTGTCAAAATACAACTTTTAAGCATTGCAGTCTGCTCAGGCATTGAACTGTGCAGTGTGCCGAAAAACCTTTTCTACTCCCTTCTGAGGATATAGTTACTACCTTAGTAAATATTGCCTTCCATAAAGTGTAGTGTATTTGGGGGTTGATTTCAAGAGCATCCTCTCACTCCCCTTTATCACATTCTCAAATACACAGATTAAAATCACTGGCACAGTCTTGTCACAGACTTCCATGCTCTCTTCAAATCCCTTTTTCACGCTCTTTAATCTTGCTGCACACAAGTACACACTACGCTTCAACCTCAAACTTCATTTGTGATGCTAATCCCCATGGAGTTCTTCTCTAATGTTTTGTCATGGAAATGGATCTCTTTGGAACTATTTCTGGAGTGCTTTTGTAAAGGTTTAGAATGTCTTGGGTTTTTTAATGACTTGTATGAAGGAGATTTATATAATGCCTGATATTATTTGTAAATGGGAAATATTGCTAACATCTCTGAGCATCCTGAAGTCTTGCTTTTATTCTCTTTTATTTTTAAGTTTGGTTTTATTTTATTTCAAAAAATATTTTGGGACTTGGGGCAGACTATTTATTAGAGTTTTGCAACAGAGTTCTTCTTGTATGATGCCACTGAAGGCTACTTGTAAAATTCTGACAATAAAACTCATTTTAAAGGTTCTTCTAAACCATTTCCTGATTTTGTTGGATTTGTTAAGACTTTCCAGAGTGTCCATTTCTTCCTGCTTTCTTCTTGTACCACTTGTCTCAGTGCTGGAAGAGTATACGAATTCCATTCTCTATTAGATTGCTAATTTTCATCCCTTTTAAGGCCATTACTTGGTATGTAAAAAACACTTCATCCTTTGACTTTTTACTTGTATTATTGCACAAATGTATCTTCTTCCCCCATTTACAAGGGTTTGCTACCTTTAACAGTTACTCTGGGCTTCACCAGAGTGATGTAAAGGAGAGGCAGTGGTTTTTTTATAATTTATCAGGATTTTAGAACTTACTTAGACTGAAGCTAATTTAGGTGAAAACCAAACTTGTCCTGCCTCATCTGCCCAAGGACACACTGAGCTTTCAGCATCCCAGAGCCAAACCTGTGAGCATGCAACATCAGGTTTTAGGTTTGGGAGGCTGGGGCAGATAATCCATTTGTTTTGTTTTCCAGATTTCCATCTTTCATTTGGGAGATGACCTTGGAAGTGTTTTGAACAGATGTTTTTTTTGGCCCACTGGATCAGCGTTCCGCACAGCTCAAAAATGTGGAACTAGGTCAGTCTGCGGGAAAGTGTCTTCCAGTTCACTGAATAAATCCCTACAAGGCATGCGGGGAAAGAAAATTCATCTCTTTCTAGCAGTGAAGTTACTGGACCAAGAGAGCTCTAAAGCAGCAAGAGCAAATAGAAGCATCTGATGAAAAATTGAGGTTGAATCTTGGAAAGAAAACTAGATGCTGTCTTACCATTTGTAATTGGATCCTGGTAATTGAGTTGAAGGAGAAAGCTTCCTTCAGGTCAAGGAGTTGCCCTGTCCACATTCATAATGAATTCATGCTAGAGGTTCCCACGCTCCACCACACACAGCGCTAGGTCAGCCTAGACCAGGGCAGGATCCAACTTGCAGGCATCTCCTTGCAGCCGGAGCAGTGACTGGCCTCAGCAGAAGGTGGGTGGCTGTGGGAGGAGTGTGGGTAATAGGGGCCACCTTCCTGTTTCACCCATTTCTCCCACAGAGTAACGTTTTATGTTCCTGGAAACAGTTTTGTATTCCTTGTCTACATTCCAGTGCAAAGGTGCTGTTTCCCTGTGGCAGTTTTTTGGATAGGTGGATGTGACTGGTACAGCAGCAGATGTCTGCCTTCTCTCAAAATCCCCCAATCAGGGTGTAGGGGTGTTGCTATAGAGGGGCTGCAGCTTGCATGATGGATAATACACTTCTCAGAAGTGGTGCTGGGCATGGGTAACAGGTCAGAGGGTGATAAATGGGTGTGGTAAGGGGTGAGCTGTGAGGCACACAGGAGCAGGAATTGTGGGGAGAGGCTGGGGGGAAGGGGACTGGGGGAGCTTGTTATGGTGTTAAGGGAGAGGAGATGGGATGAAATGCAACACATTCAGGTTTTACTCACCTGAAAGCATGGTTACTGTATGATAGCCTGTTGTTTCTGTGGGAGGCCGTGTTCCAATTCAGTGGACAAGTATTGTGAGTATTTTCCCCAGCTTTTCCTATTGAGGGAAAGATCCCCATAAACCTGGGAGGATTGACTGGTCTGCTTTTAAAACCTTTTTGTAATTCTTCTCTCATCTCTTAGTGCCTTCCTTTGGGCTGACAGCTAACAAATCCTCTTTTAAAGCAGTCAGTTCTCTCCTGGCAGACAGTTCAGCATGGTGTTAGTCCTGTATGTGAGCAACTTGCTGCAAGACAGCAGGGGGACAGAGGAGGTTGCAGTTTATCTGCTGGTATGGTGTCCAAAGCTGGATTCCCTGGAGGAGAGATGGTACTGTCCCTTCTCCACTGCTGCAGCTGTACCAGAGACATGGGCTGTGCTGAAGTGGTCACTAATGGATGGGAGCTGAGCAATGAGATGAGGCTTGTACAGATGCCTTCACCTCTTCCTGTTAAGAGCGGTGGTGAGGAAATCCTTGCTGGGCTTTTTAAGGCAATGCTACAGAGAAAGAAATATTCAGAGCTCTGCAGCTTTGGGGCTGGGAGTTTGTGTGAGTTGGACTTGCTGGGGCCCCAAGGCAGGCTGTGACTGATGTCAGCCACTTACACCCCCTTTCCGTAAGGAAGACCAGCTGCCGCCACTGTTTGGGAAAGGCAGATCCTCTCCCACTTTGTACACCAGCAGCCTGAGGAGTTACAGTCGGCTTTGGGGAGACAGAGCTGCTGGGCACCTTGTGGAATTTTGCCCCACTCAGTAAGCAAGGTCTTGGGAAGCAAGTCCCTCTCCCCAGCTTTTCCTGTGCTTGCATGGATGCACCTGTCTCCCTTCAGAAGGTAATTTCAGTGTATCACAACCAGCTTGTGTTTTTCCCAGATATTTTCTGTCAGTGATTTAAAGTGGGCTGGGCTGTTCACGGCACAGAAAAGTGTCGACAACTGGAGAACTCCTATGGGAAGTAAACCCAGGGTGTTTACAGTAATCTGCACGTCTTTACCAAACTGCATGCCTGGGGGCTGCAGAATTTATGGTCTATCACCAGATAACTCAGGTTGGAAGGATCTTCAGGAAGTCTCTTGTCCAGCCTGTTGCTCTGGAGTTTATCCACTTGGGTCTTGAAGAAAAACCTGAGCATGGAGATGCACGGTCTCTCTGGGCAATGCGTTATTTTCTTCATCGTGAAAAGGTTTCTATTAGGGTTATTAGCAGAAAGGTGTAACCTCAGCAGCAGTTGCAGGCTGTGTTTTGCCTACATTCCACCAAAAGCTCATGACACAGGAGTCTGTACCCTCCTTGAAAGCCCACAACATGTCCTCTGCCTGGGGCCAGCAGCAGAGCACCCACATTTGCTGTTTGCCCTTTGGTGAGCCTGGCAGAAAGGAGAACCCTGCAGCTTGGTGGATGCTGAGCATTGTTTGCTCCACTCAACTTCCGACAGTCCAGTTCTGATTTGTTTCTAGGGATTTCTCTTTTCTGTACTCAGTACTGCTTATTCAAGCTTTAATCAGGGCCTAGATTGAGCCCCCTGGTTGTCCTTCACTCTGTGCTGCCTGCAAGAAGGACACACGTGCTGGGAGCCACAGCTGCAGGCAGAGGATGCTCCTGGCAGCTGAAGAAGCCCATCAGCTATTGACATGCAAAGAAGTCAGAGACTGAAACTAGGATGTGTTCAAGGACTAGGACCGAACGTAGTTTCCTAACCTCATGCTGTAATAGTGACAAATGCCACCAATTAGTAACTAAAAAGAGGTTTCACACCACAGGGTCAAAAACCAGGGACTTGTCCTAGTGCTGTTTTAAAGTTCATTTCTGTTCTTTTGTCTTGCTTCCTCCCACCTCTCCTGCACTTTTCCAGCAGTTTGTTCGCTTTGTCTGGTGGCTGCTGACCACTGTTCTGCCTCCCGGGATCTGATGCAGCAAGAGGGGCTGCTCCAATGGTCCTGGCAGTGAAGCTGTGTCTGCCTGTGGCTGAGCTGAAAGGCAAGACTGACTCGAGCAATTGAAGCACTTGGCTGAATTGAAGAGCTTGACTGCTCACTTATTTTGTGAAAGGAGCCGAGGCACATTTGCATCTCTTTGTATCTCACACCCAAAAGGAGTTTCCTTAGCTGGAGCTGGGAGGCTCAGTGATAACTTCCCTTGTATGGAAGGAACAAGCTATGTCATGCTGAAATTGCAGCGTGCCAGAGATAATGCCTGGGATGTGTCTGCCCACGCACAGCAGAAACAACCACTGTGTTCTTGCCTGGCCCTTCCTCCCTCGAGGCTTCCAGCTCAGTCCGGCTCTGCCCAGAGGAGCAGCCTAGCTGCAGTGCCAGCTTCTGCTGCAGGCATAGCATGGATGGGAGACTGAGAACACTTCACTCTCTTGTTTCCTCCCTGACCCATCAGATTTGATCCTAATAGTGGCATAATACGTATCTATTTGCATTTAACACTCTTTGCAGCACCTTTATTTTTTTAGGAAAGGTTAGGTGCTTTCAAGCTGTGCACAAACATTTGACAAATGCCATTCTTCCATGTGATGCTTCACATTGGTAGGCTGGTCAGTCACCACAACCTGCAAGTCCTAATAGCATTACTGACTAGCAGATTGTTTTGTGACCTCCTTTGCTTTATATTCTTCCTCAGGTCAGGCTCAACACACATCCTGGGGAAAAAGAAGGGGTGGAAAGGAGTACATAGAACAGGCTACTTGCCCACTGAGTATTTGCCTCATCTTGCTTGTGTTCTGCCATAATTAGGGCTGCTGAAACTGGAGATTTATGCATGTATGAAGTTTTCTAGCTGATCTAGTCAGCTAGAAAGTCCCTCCTGGAGGCCAAATATCTGAGAGCTGCACTGTACTCTGCTAACGGTTTGAGCACCAAACAAGAAATTACCTCCTTGATGAAATCTTGATGAGGTTACACCTATGGCATGGAAATGTGAGTCTCCCTCTTTGTGATTTTTCTTTCAGTGCTTCCCTGGCCTAGAAGCAACCCTCAAACCAGCATTAGTTCCACAGCTCTGATTTGTTTGATCTGATTTTGCAGTTAGATCTTAGTTCCCCACTAAAACCCTGTAGTTTTTAGTCATACTTGTTTTCTAAGTGAGCCATCTTTATTACAGTCAAAATATGGGTCATAGCTCACATAGGGGAGAGTCATCGGAATCACAGCATGTAGTGTGGGTCTCTGGTCTGCTGTAAGATGTCCTCCACAAGTCCTGCAGTCTCAGGCATGCTACCTGCATCCTGTTGTCTTTGTGGCTGGAGTGGGCAGAAATGATGGGAAGTGCCTCAGAAAAAGGTGCTGGCAGGCAAAGACATCCCCATCTGAGTTCAAGAAAAGGCAGACAGGTTCTTCACACAACAGTCACTGGAGGAGCTGCAGCAGTCCTGGACAAGAGCCCTTGAGATGTTTTCCCAGCAATCTAGGGGCCAGCAGAACAGGAAAAACCAGGGCTGCTCGGTGTGAGATGCCAACCATTTCATGACGAGAAAAGGGAGAGACAGAATGAAACTCTGTGTAAGTGCACACCAGTCTCTCTCTTACTGAAGTTTCTCAAGTAGGAAGCGGCAGAGTAGTCTTGGAGCACGCCTGTGGGAAAACAGAAAATTTTTCTTAAACTTCATGAGGTGTTGGGGTTTTCTGGTGGGGGAGGGAGGTGAAGGGATACTTTTAGTCTAGTCTGTTTTAAAATAGACTATTTTTAGTGCTTTCATACATGACAGATTTGAAAAGATCAAGTGGCAGTGTCTAAATACACAGATAAAGGCTGGATCAGTTTCACAAGGTGCTGAAGTGGGTTAAATGCTGAATTTCTGCTGGCTTCTGAATTTCACCTCTGTCGTCATACGAGGGGGAAAACCAGCAAGGTTTCCCCTTACATAGCTTTATACTTACGGGCTTTTAGCCACAATCAGTTCTAAACAGGTCTGAAGGGAAGGGGCCGTGCTTTCTGAAGTGCATCTCTTTGGGTTGGGATAGAAAACAGAAGAATTCAAGTCCTTTAGGACCTGAGAAAAGGTTGCAAAATGAGAAAATGGGCCTAGATTTTTCAAAGCCAACACAGGGCTGGCTATGGAGTTGAACAGAGATCTCCCCAAGGGCCTGGAGCATGTGGGGTGCCCAGATGGCAGCAAACCCGGCAGACCTGCCAGGAGCACAGGGCAGCTCTGTGCTCCAGTAGTCCTGGGCCAAGGCTCCAGACTGAGCTCAGGAAAGGCTGGCTGACCTGCTTTTTATCCCATTGCATCAGGTGCTGTGGCTGCTCAGTAGTTCTGTACACCCAATCTTCAAGGCACCAGTGTTCATCATGTAACTGCTACTGTGTACTCAAAAGACGTCCTTGTATGTAAGCCTTGTATGTAAGGCATGACCAAAAAATTTCTTCCTGCAATGACTTCACAGATCAAGGCATTCAAAATTAGTAGCAACTTTTGAGGACACCTTAATCTTAGTGCCATCCACTTTCCTCCAAGTTCTCTGTGGTTCTGGTCTGGTAACACATACCTGAAACTAACTGACAGGCAAACTGTGGGCTGTACAGCAATCCACTATTTGTCCATACAAGGCCTTGGTAATCAAACTATTCAGTGCCTTGTAAAGGTATTTATCAGCCAGTCATGCAGATACTTCTTAAATAGTAATACCATATTTGCACTCCTGCCATGGAAAAATGTTCTAATGGATTTGTTTTCACATTTTCAGGGAATGATGTCGCATCACAGACAGAACCAGGATGCTTCTGAAATAAATTTTTTTTAAGAAATCAAAATATAGAGACATGGGATGTTATGCTTCTGGCTTGTCTGTATTTAACACTTTGTCTGATGGCAGCTGAAAGTTTCTGCTGCCACTGTATCTATGCTGTGAGATAGTTCTGGTTTAATTTCTGAGACCAGATATATCAATAAATTGGTTCTTATTTAACTGAAAAATCTTTGTTATCCTTATCTGGACATGAATAAATCCCAATAAAATAATTTTGTTTATTTGATCTAGTACTCTAGTCGATCTGAAGCAGTACTGCCCTTCTGGGGCGCATCTAAGCTCGGGGTTTGGTAGTACTGGATGAGATGGAAGCCAGCCTGGTTCAGTGCTCAGCACTGAGCATCTAGGTACAGATCCAAGAACAGGGCAGGCAGACAGGGTTATTCCTCTAGAATACACTTGCAGCAATTTGGTTTAGGGACTTCTTGACCAGAGGAGTCAGAATTACATATAAAAACCTTCAGTTGTCTCTCTTCCAATCTTAATCTGGCCTTAACCTTACTTTTTGTATGGAAGAATTTTTAAATCTTTCCCACTGCTTTTGTCTGAGCCCTGTACTTTCTGCTAAGCCCTTCTGCAGTCTTTGGGATGCAGATGCACTGCTGTGCTATCCTTGCATTCTCCATTGTGTTCACTACCCCTTGCCAAAGTGTCCCTAACATATAATTTTCTAACTGCTATGAAACATCAACTAAGTTGACATTATTTGTAAGAATAGGCCCAAGAGCCCATCTTGATATAATGAGGCCAGCACTGTTTTTCCCATGTCCTTTATTTTGAATTTCTAGGTTGCAGTTTTCCTGCTGTCTTCTCACCTTGTCATTTGGTAGCATATGGTTGTTTTGCAGCTCTTCACAGATAACCCTTCTATTTTACTCAGCATATCCTCATACCACCGGGAGGTTTGTCACATTTATTACTCCCTCATTTGCCAGATAATTTACTGAGTTCACCAAACATCACGGCCTTCAACACTCATCCCTCTAATACTGCCCTTGTGAACTCCCTCTGCCATGAAGGTTTGCTCCTTATTTCCGCCTTTTATTTCCTGTCCTTTAATCATTCATCCACTCATTCTCCTGAGAGTTTATATTCTTAGGGAACCTTTGGGGAAGCAGCTTGCTTCATGACCCTTCAGTAGGATAAGCAGGTGCTTGTATGCACTGAGCCTTTTTTGTCCATGCACTTCATGCCCGCTTCAAAGGCTTCTAATACAGTTTCCAGCAAGAAGACAACATGGGAGGTGGAAAGTGAGAGACAGGGAACATGCCAGTATTACCTCTCTTCTACAGACACCTCAGTGGGTACAGAGTTCTTCCCGGATGCTGGAAGACTCTGCTTCATTGCCTCCTCTCTTCAAGGGGATTTGACATTGCATCTTCCAGGGAAGCATCCCAACTACCAGACTATTAGCTTAGCTTCTATTTTCTCCCAGCTTTTCTTGATAGATCTCCTTCATTTGGCTTAAAATATGCATTGACTCAGGAACGGGAGTTTATAGCCTGGTGACTGTCCTTTAGGTTCTCTTTTATCCATTGCTGTTTCAGTGAGTATTGGGTTTCTCCAGTTGAAAGTGGGACCAATGGCAACAAAAATGACTGACAGAATTGCATGCAGCCCACACATGAGGATGATTGAGAGAGAGAGATGTAGAACTGAAAAGGCTTCTTTCAAGTACCTCCTTCAAAGTGAAGTCCACTCTCCATCATCCACCTGCTCCTCTTCCTCCCAGAGAACACCTAAACTATTGAACAGTCTTGCAGTGTCTAGACGCTTTGATGCATATGGGAAAAAGGTTGGAGAGAGAACCACGGGAAGTGGGACAATGCAGGGATGTGCATGCCCAGAACTCCTACAATGGGGAAAGGGATGGGGACCTAACACCTAGCAGGTAAGTTGGAAGGAGAGACCCGAGAAACAGGATTACCAAATCCTATGCTGCTCTTGGAGAAGGTGGAAAACTCAATTAAAAAAACAGCACGGGGAAAAGACAGGTTTGAGGTGCACACAGTTGTCTTCGGTGCAGGACCTGCAAGTAATCCTTGGAATCAATAACAGGACAGCAGGCAGAAAAATAGGTGGGGAGGTGCTGGTGTGATGTCCTGGGAGCCCCCTGTTAACCCTTCACCATGTCTGAGACCCCCCAGTGCTCTGACAAGCTGCAAGCCAGTTTCAGCTCCACTTTTTGGCCAGTGCCTGGGCTAGATTTTCAGACCATTTCCCTTTCTTGTGGATGTCACTGCTCTGATGAGCACGTGTCTTGTGGATATTCACAACCCCCTGCAGAGAAAGGGAAAGCAGGGACAAACACTACCAGGTGATGGGGAGGACAAGGATGTGGCTGAAACCAGGTAGGTACAGGAGGGTTACAATGAAGTCAAATGACAGCCGATCAGCAAGGAACTGTTTTACCTTTAGGTTTACAGTAATGGTGTAACGTTCTGGACAGGGGCCACTTACCCAGCTGAGCCCTTTGGCACTTCTGTCCTTAGAACCTTGCAGATGCAAATCACAGCTCTCTCTTGCCCGGGTAAAACAAAGCACTTGCACTTATTCCCGAGAGACTAATCCTGCTGTGTTCCCTGAGGATGAGCTAGGCATAATGAGGCTTTTTTTGTAACTATTGTCTGTGATAAAACCAGAAACCCTTCATAGGTTATTAGCTGATACAATGATACTCTAATGCACTTTGTAATTCACTTTTTATTCATGAGGCCTGACAGCTATTTCCACAATGTGCTTCAGGACTGCATGGTCTCCATGGAGCGGTTTTTTCTTGCTATGTCAGGTACTTTGGATATTGAGAGATGATTTTAAAAATGTTTGTGCGTGGCAGCTTTCCTCCATGTTTTTTTAAAAAGCCAGAAGAAAGCAGTAAGATATTGCCAAGGCAGAGCCAGGAACTTGACTTCAGGACTCTTTTATTCTCTTTGGCTTCATAATAAGTTGGACCTAGCTGCTTCTCCCATCACTACTACGATTTCTCCAGATGTATTCAAAGCTCTTGGAAATTGCCAGGTCCAAGTGGCTTTTGGAGTGCCACAAGGCTGATTCTGTTTCACATTCCAGCCACTGCATTTACCAAGCATCCAGTTCTGGGAACAGCCTTTGTGACGGCTGGGACCTGCTCAGACGGTGGCAAAAGCCCCTTGACCTGGAGGATTTTCAGCAGTGGAGAGGATTTCTGACCCATGCTGGATGAAGCTAATAGGAAGATCTGCACTGAATTCAGGATGTGCTGGCTCACATTGGGTAGGATTTTGGCAGCTTGCATGGCTGTCAGATTGCAATGTTCCATGCCTCCAATGGCAGACAGGAACCAGGAGAAGAGCAGATTGTGGCCTGCCAGGCAGCTGGGAAGTAGCCTGATGCAGTAGGAGGGATCACACATGGCTGAGAACATCAGCTTGTGTAATGATGAATGGGAGGTGAGTAGGAGCCATGAAATACTAGCCTTGTCTTTAGCATGTTGTTCTGACCATGGTCTGAAAAGAAAAAAAATGACAGACCACTGGAGAGATGAAGAATGTAACACCTGAGAAATGCTTGGCAACCTTTGCCAAGCAATATTTGCATATAGGGTCGAAGAGGTGTTAGAAGTATTTTTTCTGTGGCAGTTTGGTTAGGACTTCTTCTAGCTGAACACTGGTCCAGTGAACACAGCAAGATCTTTAACCTTGACGACAAGCAATCAGGCCATATTCTGTATGTCATGTCACAGAGTATGACCAGAATGTGTTTAGTGTATCCCACAGCTGCTGTATTTTAGTGGGACTAGTGCTCTGTAACAGGCTACTTTCAGCTGCTGCTAACTCAGCCACCCTCAAGGTTTCAGGCACCCCTGAAGGCTTTTCTAGCTGGCCTTGCAGGGCACTGTGTCCTCTCCCTGCAGGTAGCTGAAAGCACATGTGGATGCAGACGTGGAAACTTCTCAGTGAAACATGCAGCACTTGAGCGGGCAGCAGGCTCCCGGTGGGATCAGGTGAGCAGTCCTTCCCCCGCTGTGCCCCGCTGCCCTGTGGTGGCAAGTGCGGGGCTCCTCTCGCTTGGGTCGCAGAGCGTCTCAGGGAGCGGCGTGGAGAAGCTCGGCAGGGAAGATGTGCAGAGCTGCCTGGCGGCAGACCCTGCTAAGCCACGTGGAGGACTTTTCTCCTTTCCCACGACGTAAAAAGAAAGAAAAGGGAAAGGAGGCTACTACAACCTTCCCTGCGCTGGGAAGGGCCGTGAGGGCTGGGAAGGGGCGGAGCGCCCTCTGCTGGCGCCTGTCGGCAGCGGCAGCGGAGGCCGCCGGGCTCGGCCTGTGCCGTCACTTTGGGGGCGACAATCTTGGACAAGCCATTTCACGTCTCTCCTTCACATTCCCGGTGAGGGCAGTGGGCACAAAAGCTCGGCTTTGTGAAGTCTTTTGAAACCTGCTTGTGAAAGATGTCGTGTAGGAACAGTGCTCTCTGCTAATAAAAACCACTGTGCAGGAGCATGTTACTGCTGGAATGGTGAAAAGAGGCGATGCAGCCACACTTGAGGGCTGCGTTGAAGCCCAGGTGCAATAAATTGCTCTCCTTTGCAGATCTAAATCCCATCTGCTGGGGAAAAGATCCCAAAGCCTACAATTATAATTTTTAATCTGTGTGTCTACATGTTACTTCCAGAATAAATGTTGCATTTTCTTTAAGAAACCAGGGCTGATTTATTTTTGTTTTAGGCTGTGTTTCTGAGGGGTAACTGTGTGTTTCCCAGCAAGTAAATGCTATTGATATTACATAGCTGTCATGAGAAAGAAGACAACATGCTGGTAGTTTGGCAGCAGTTCCCTGGTAAAAGAAAGCATGTAATGATCTTATTGCATGATTTCCCTGTTTTCCTCTTGTTCCATATCTTTCAAAGATGCAGGCTGGAGATTAAAAGAATTGTACATCCTGGTTTTCTAGCAAAACTCACTTTCCTCAAGAATGCTCCTTTAACTTTTTATAAGTGGAAGCTCTGCTCAATCCCTGTTTCTCCTCCTACCTTTTTAAGGTTGTAAAGAGTTTTAGATGTGTAGTGTGATTGTCATAGGCCATTTTCCTCCTGCTGTGCTGAATCAAGGCTGTAGACAGCAGAGTTTCTTCTCAGCGGGTAGAATCAGCTGTCAAGTGATAAGAAATGTGCAGTTTCTGCTTTTTACATCCACTGTTGTGGACTAATGGATGTGGTTGCTAATCTTAAAGCAGTAGCAGAAGCAGAATATACCCCATCTGCACTTTAGTGTTTCTTGGGAAGTTTTCAGTTGTTTGGCTGGGTGTAAAGTGGAGGTGGGGTCACTTTATCCAATAAGCATCATCTGTAAAATTGCTGCTGCAAATGTTCATCAGTTAAAAGAAAATTGCTGTCTGTTTTTTGATGCTTTTCAGTTATGTAAGTAAGGTAAACATAAAAATAATGCTGGAATGCTTCATCTGTATATGAACAGCTTTTTTGCTTGCAGGGTTTATGAAACAGAGCTTTTGCCTGATTAAGAGGTTCTTTCCCAGGGGCAGCTGGCAGCTCATTGAACCCAAGGAGCAGCTGGGTGCTGTGTGTGGCTGCCACTGCTGCCTGGGACCACAAATCGGGAGCCACACCAAGTACATTGATTAAAAAGAAAGGGCAACAGGAGTAGGTGTATCCTCTGTAGGCCTGCGCCCCAACAATGCCCTGAAGGCCAGCCTGTCTACGTCTATTGTTATCACCATCAAATTCTTTCAGCCCTTTTTCTACGTAGGCTTAGAGCTGAAGCACTCAGCTGTATTCAGTTGAGTAAGCTGAAAAAGAACAAGCAGTTTGATGAGTGGTGAAAAACTTGTTCTTACAGATTTGGCTGAAGAGCATTCTATCTCTGTGGTCCCCTCCAGGGCAAGAGGAGTAAAGGCAAGACAAACAATTTAGTAATGAAGTTGTATGTAGTGAGCCCTAGCCTTCCTGGCAACAACCAGCAAGAATGGAAGACAAAATTTAATTCACCTGCTGCTAGAAGGTCATCCTTCTGCACCTATTTCATTTCTGCTAAAAGAAAATGTGGCTCAGCAAAACTGGAAGTACTCCCCAAAACTGACTTCATTCCTACCTTCAAAACGGAGGTGAAAGAATGCCAACGGGTAACCTGCCAAGCTACTATCTTTCTCTGATGGATTTGCTTCTTCCATCCTCATTATCCTTCTGCTTGTAAGAAATGTTTTGAGAATCTAATTCTTGGACTCTATGCGAGCAAATGCAATTCCCTGATGTCCTGCTAATGCTGTTGTGAAAAAAGACTGTACAATACCAGTGGCAACCCGTGCAGAGACCTGCCTGTCCTCCTGGAAGCTGCAGCACTTCACATCATCACTACTGCCACGATGCCATGAGGTTGGTCCTTAACCTACATAATGTTTGCACGTGGTGCAGCCCAGCAAGGAGGACTCAGGGTATTTAAACACAGAGGTGTTTCTCTCTGCTCAGCAAATGCAAGATATTTCAGGTCCTCTAGCTGTTTTTCTTAAGCAGACCATCAGCTGCACCATGAGGAACCAAAGGGAGGCCAAAGGCTATGTAGTCAGTGGTCCAGAGATCACATTGTCACTCACAACGACACATTGTCTCGTTTTCCTGTGGGCTCATCCTTCAGATCAAAATGACCTCTTTAGCCACCTCTGACTGGTCATGTTCCTCTGCTCCACAGAATTTTCAGCATTTGAAACCGGGTTGAAAAAGCTCCTCAGTCCCACAAGTACTTGGCAGTCAGTGCATAGCCAGCACTGCGCAGTGTTACAGAGCAGAGAACAAATATGTGTGTTGTTGCAATTGGGAATTTTACACCTTCCTACAACCCTTTGTTCATCTGACCAGCAGCTGTGGAGCAGTTTCATAAGACTTAACACCATAGGTCTGAAATAAACATGGTTTTCGTACATCCACATTGCCAAGGTGAATAGATTATTAATTATGCAAAACCACAGTTAGTTGAGTGAGTGATCCATGCCAGGCCAGCTAGCCCAAGTTGGAAAAAAGCCTGATGTGAATTTGGAGAGGAGGAGTGGAGAAAGGATGCCCCTGCTTAAAACTTTACTTGAATAATGTAGTCACAGTATGCTTGGGATGGGTTCCCCTGACTCCTTACCCTTCTTCTCTAGCTCAGGTCCTCTCAGGGGTAAGAAGCCTTTTGTCTGTGAAACTGTAATCCTGAAGTGATCCCAGGCTCCAGCACTCCCCCAGATCTCTGCCATGGTGTGTTCAGCATCTTTTCGAAGCTTGGGGGAGCAGACACGTTGCCTGATATTGACAGACCATCTATGCACTATGAGAGAGCAAGGCATCAAAGAGCTCTGATCTCAGTTTCTGGTCAGAGAACAATGCTTGCCATGCTTTATTATGCACCAAACTGAACCACCTGGTGTAAGGCATTGGGGATGCTTCAAGGGGGCACCATCAATTATAAATCTGTGCAGCATCTTGTACAATTCAGATGAACTTTCCTGACACTCTCATAGCCATTGCAGTATAAAGCTGTCAAATAGTAACAGTACTCTGCTTTAACACAGGAAACAGAATAATATTGTGCACTCTTGGCTAAAAATATAAGGATTAGATCATGAACTAAGAGCTGTTTTGGCAGAGGGTGGCCTGGCGTCTTTCTAGTCTCCTGCAAAGTATACTCGAGGGTCAAGCCTTGATTCGCTGTTTTACATGAGGAACACAGAGGTCTTCTCTTTACATCCAGGGCTGCTTGTGAAACAACACACTTTTTAAAAAGATCTCCCTTAGGTTTATCCATTTGCAGAAAGGGGTAGGCAAAAATCCAACTAATTCTCAGTAGCCTCTATTGTTCAATGGTTAATTGCCCAGGCTTACTTCCTCCCAAAATAGTGCTGTACTTAGTTACAACCTGAAGTATTTCTATAAACCGCGTATCCTCTGACCTTGTCCCTCCTTTGAGTTATTATCCTCCCCTGAAGGGACTCAGCAATTAACGTTTCAGATCTGATGCTCATGAGACTGGCCTGGACTGCCTGCTGGCATGAGTCAGCAGAGCAGCAGTGCTTCTGCCTCAGCTTCACATCATCTGTTTGCAGAGCCCCTGGTATTGACTGATAAAAAAGGCTGCCTGGCTGTGCCTGGTGCTGAGCACATGAGAGGGAAGGGCCAGGGTGTGGACAGAAGCAAATTTTCCTGGCCCTCGTCTATCAGTATATTGTGGTGATGCTTTATGGGAATGTGTGTTCAACACACAAGCTATGATATGCTGTACTACTCAAAGTAAGGACTTCTTTGATTCACAGCCTGGTTTCACGTGGTCAGACTAGCTCAAATGTATTTGCACTGTGCTACTTTTGGTGTAATGAGCCCTGCCTGACCCCAGCTGTGGCAGCCCCATCATTGCACCATGTCCTCTCAGCTGAGTCGGCTGACTGGGGCTCCAGACCCACCGGTATCAGCCCGGGGACCCTCGGGTATCCAGGGCAGGGACTATGCAACTGTCCAGCCTTTGTAGACAGGCCCAAGGCACGAAGCCAGCGCTCAGCATTATGAGTAACACTGTACAGGGTGCAGCTCTTGTGTGGGTTCAGACCTAATTTCCCAACTGCATCGTGTCACTTGGAGTTGGAGCAGCTGAAGATGGGACGTGATGGGATGTGATCTCCCTGAGGGACAGGGGTATGCATCCTTTGCTCAAACACCTCCATGCTAGGTTTCCAAGGTTTTCCTTTTCTGCTGAGGAAGTGTGTGGTGCCTGCTGCTTCCCCCACTGGGTGGAGCAGCTCCCTGCTTTAATGTCTGCTGCCTGCACATCCTCATCCTGAAAGGGTGGGTTCCAAAAAATCACAGAGAAAGCAGAGGCAGACAAGGGGCAAGGCAGCATTGAATGAAGAACTGCTTCTGGCCAGCTAGAGCAAAGCTGAATTTTTCCAGAAAAAAGGCTAGCATCTAGTATAAAAACAGGGTAGGGAAAATCAGTCTCCATGAACAGCTGTTGATTAATTAAGAGCCAGTACAGAGCTCTAAAGTCCCTTTAAATCTGTCTTTAAGAACAAGCAAGCAAACATAAAAGCTGAAGCCCTCACAAATGTTACTATTGTGAGCCCCATGACCACATTAACTAAGTGCTGTAGCACTTAAAGAAGGGCATCAGCCACAAAGGGCTCCATGGCTATGAAAAGAACTAGTCAAGGTGATTTAATCAAAATAATTTTCTGTAAAATCTGGATATTAAGGTGAATATTTAGGAAGGTTTTAAGTGTTTATTTTAGCTACAAAAGTGAACGAAGCAAAGAAAATCGAAGCAATTTGCGAGGAAATTTTTAAAATCTGAATGTAGGGAGGTTGCTTTATTTATTTGCCTAATAAACCCCTGATACCTCCATTTATTCTCCTCTTCAGGCAAAAGATTGCAGAGAATTTTTTAAAATATTGGCTACCTAAAAATGTCAACTTGGATAAATTTTCTTCATCTTTATTATGATTACCACAAAGGGAATGAACAAATTCAAAACATATTTCTCCTTTCCACAGTAGGGTCAGGAAGACATCCCCACATGCATCCTGTCACAGACAGCAGATTTAAAGAATACTCAGGAGCTTTTACAAGCTTGCCTCTTTCTTTTCCCTTGAAGTTGCATAAAGCATCTAGAGAAAAGCCCCACAGGAGCGAACGATGCTGCAGCCACCAACAGCTCCATCCCATGGAGAAGGTGTCCAGAGAAACATGACCCAGGATCCTCAGGGCTTGCTGAGCACTCTAGGATCAGTGGTAAGGAAGTTCACCTTCAGTGTTGATAAAGAAATTACTCTCCCCTTACTCCTTTCTTTTTCTGGGTAGCAGCTCTGTATCTCATATATATGGATCTGTTGAATCAGTTGTCTCTTCTTCTACACCTTTCTGTTGAAACAGATCTAGCTTAACTCTACCCCAGCCAAACCCAACACAATATGATAAAGCTCTTCTGATGGGACCCCATGAACTTGGCCCAGCTAAAATTTAATCTTCATGTCTCATTAAAAAGGTATAGGTATCAAAGTCTTTGAGATGCTATGAGTCTTCATTAACACCAGTGCACATTCTGGGTCCAGAGCAACTACTATTTCACCATTATTCCCATAGCAGAAGGACCATAAAAGATGAGAGAACAGCTGTAACTAGAACATTAGCATTAGGAGTGCTGCTGCTGCATTCTTCTGGCCTAGCAATAGAAACAACAGAGAATCATATTCTCTTCCTTCACCACTGCATTTTTTTCCAGTGCCCAGTGCAAGCCAGAGAGCCGTCAGTTCCTTTCTTGGCTAAACTTCCAGCTTTAAAACTGGACTGACCTGTTTGCTATCTTTTATGCTGTAGGAATTTCTGGTAACATGGGAGGAGGAAATCTAACCCACCTACAGTTCTGATTTAAGCCCTTTCAGAGCAGGAAAAAAGCTAAAAGCATTTCTTTAGCTGGGGTGATCAATGTGGAGACCATGGCAAAGGTCCATTCTGTGTTTTGAAAAAAATATTTCTTGTAACTTAATTGCATGCTTTTGTGCTGTAACACATTTTAACTTCTGGAAGTAGATTTTCCTGATGTGGGAAGTAGGAGGTAGACATAACTCATGAATGGTCTTTACAGGAGTGAATAGAGTTACCCCAGAGTAGGATGTCATACCCATGAGTAGAGAGCAGCTTCTATTAATATATAGTTGAAGGAGGCAGAATATGCAGAAATCAAAGGAAATGACATGTCAGGGTGCTGTGTAGGAGCTTGACTACCTGGGACAGGGAGGGAGATGGGATTCTGGGTATTGGGCAGTAGAGAGGTAATTAGGAGATGTACTTCAGGGGCAGGCTTCCTTTATGGACCCAGGGCAGCCACTATGTCCTGTGCAGGCAGTTTAGAAATGCATTTCTATTGTCACAGAACCCCTGCGCATCAACACCTTCATCACTTATTCAAGTAATTTGGTTTCTCATCGAATCCTCCTTGAAATGTGTGGTGCAGGCAAGGGAGGACAGCATGTTAAAATTCTTTTGCTGCTTAATTTCCTTCAGTGGATCCTTCCCTGAAGAGCTTCTAATGAGACTGACCTTTATTAGCTAATTAGGCTCACTGAAATGGCACAATCACATTTAGGTTTTTTTCCTTCTCTGCATACTCCAGATTAAGATCTCATCATTAGGCGGGTTGGAAGGGGACTTGTAACCATGTGTGGAGGTCAGCAGTGCATAGTCCACCTCGCCTCCCTGCCACAGCTACTAAAATTGGCAGGGAAGCTGTGCCACATGGTGCCAAATAATGGGTTTGACTACATTGTGATAGTGTTAACTTAATTCTGTACCTTTTTTAGTGAGTTGCATGCTTATGTATGTGCAAAATAGTTGCTATATGGCAGAGACCAACCTAGATTTTACCAACAAATTCAGCATTAACCGTGTGGTACAGAAAAATCACCCTTACAAGAAAAATCACCCTTACAAGATCAGTCCAGTCTATCAGACTGTGCTCTACTGTCCTGCTGGAACAATGAAATTCTGAAGGTTTAACAAATATTGGAGTCCCTTCAAGTTGTTCTCAGTCCAGCTGCCCCATGGGCAGGCTCCAGGTTGGTCATGGTGGGCACTGCTTCCAATGTTTGATAGCTCTTCCAGAAGATTCCTTCCTGATTTCATCCATCTTTCCCCTATCCAGAGATGGAAGTGGCAAACACAGCAGGGTGGCACATAGTACTTGCCAGCTGGAAAAGCCATATAACCATGAGATGATACTTGATTCCTGCATCACCCTCTTCTGATTGGGAAGCATCAGTATACCATGTACTGTACCACACTTTGCCACTTTACAGGGAGCAAGAAAATCATAGCATCTGTTAGATGAAACCAGTTCCACATATATCTGCCTGCTTTAGAAAATAATTCTTACAGGATTGCCCCATGCTGAGGAAAAAAGGAAAGAAAAGGTAAAATTTGCTTTTGATCATCACTGCTAACTGAAGTCTTCTGATGTTTTTTATTTATTTATTTATTTATTGTTTATTATTATTATTATTTTTATTTTATTATTATTATTATTATTTATTGTTGGCTTCTTAAAGACTTGTTGATTTCCTGAGGGTCTAAGCATGAATCAGTTTTATAATCCAACCTTGGCACCTCTTGCTGCTGAGAAGTTTGAACTGTGCTGTAGACACTGTCACAGGACCCCGTGGCTGAGCTCCCCCTAAGGATGAATGGGAAATTTTCCTGTGCTAAGGCTCAGACCAAGTAAATTGGGGAACACTTCAGCCATCCACGCAAGTGCTTTAAGCATGCATTTAACTTAGGGGCATTGTAGTCCTTTTGCCTTGCACACTTGGCTTTCTTCCTTCATGAGGACAACTTATAACAATCAACTGTAATACAAAAGTTTTCCAATAGCAAAGCCATTAAAAAGAGGGAATTACAGCAGTGTAAGAAAAACTTAGTAAATAGCTTGTGCTTAGTAGTATGTGCCTTGGCTGTGACATACACATTAAGTCAATCTTAAGGGAATTAATTCTTCAAGGTCTCAGGTTTTTCTCTTTTGTGAAAAAGCAAACTGTGTTTCGTTAACCTTTTTGTATGTGTAGGATTTCCATACTGCTTAATCCCTTCTTTTTATCTTGTATAATGTGGGCCATACATGGTGTTGCTTCATCAGCCTACCTTCCCGTGTGCTCATCTAGAGCTGCAGGACTCGCAGCATCCTCTTTGAAGGGCCAACATCAGTTTGCAGCTAGTCCGTTCTGCCCACATGTAGCTCCAGAACATCTTCCCTGCTCTCTCCTTTTTAGAGGGTTTGATGTGTTCCAGCAGTGTTTGCCTGCTGACAGTAAGTCAGATTTATATGCATTAGTGTAGCAAAGAAATGAATAAATGTAGCTCCCAATCTGCTTTCTCTAGGACATTTGCATTGTTAATGTCATTCCCTCCCTGCTGTGTCCACTCCTCACCTCTGGAGCAGTATGGCAAGTGGGGTAAGGATAGAACGTCTGAACCTCGTGTCAGCTAACGACTGAGGAGCAAGGCAGGTGGCAGAAAATCCAGGGTGTTATGGTGAGGTGACTTACAACATGGTTGAATTACTGTGAGTAACCCTGGTAATGTGCAGTTAGTGCAACAAAGTTACTTAGAAGGACTCTGTTAAATTTCTCTATTAGACTGATTGCTCTGATTTGCTGGGGACTGGATGTACTTATGGAAGCTTTCCCAGCAATTTCCTTACTTAGCAGCTCTACTTTTTGGAAAGGCAACAGAAAGCTGTGTGTTCAAGGAGAGGGCTGAAAGCATCACAAGGCTGACAATAAATGCAGGCCTTTTCATGACACAATCCCATAACTGTAGAAAGCACAAAGATTTCCAAAAAACCCTGGCAGAGTTCTCCCTCCATGAGGTGGGGGAACTACAGAGTCTGTCAGAGCCAGTGGCTAATGCAGGTTCCTGGCAGGGCTGAGCAGCTTAAGAACATTTTACTTGCTGCTGGATAAATCAGGGAATCATTTCACGTTTGCATGTGTCTACCGGGAACGGAGAGGGATGGATGAAGGCACAGACACAGTAACATTTCAAGCACATTCCCATTCTGGGAGTGAAGTTATTTGCTCTGAATTAAACCAACATGGAGGCATCCTGCTGGCTCTCCCTAACAGAGCCAGGAGAGCTGGGCACTGTCACACACAGATGTCCTGATGTGCACACCTTCAGGACCAGCAGCTGCCTCAGCTCCATCACAGAGACTCCTAGGGGCGTGGCACCAGCTCATTCCTGACTGATGCGACATTACCTGGGAACCCTTGGAAATGTTTACAACATAGGTTGTTTTTATCCTCTTTTCAGAGTTGGTACAAAATTCCTTTATACAAGCATTTGAACTCTGATATGCACTCTTAATTTACTGGCCTTCTTTATACTTATCAGAGAAGTGGAAGACATTCTCTTATTTAATGTGTGACCTGAAAGATATTCCTGTTTCACCAAGAAAGTTTATGGAAATGGTGCTTCCAAAAAATACAGGGACAATGGCATAGACTCTCTTTATAACTTATACTCTGCACTCACTGTAACTCACACTAAATACTGCAGCAAAAGAACTCATTTGCCATAAAAAAGATTAGATATCAGTTTGTTTTCATGTTCTCTTGGTAACACTCTACTGTGGCTATAATAGAAGTTTATGATCTACAGTTTAAATTATTACCCATTCCACAGCTCATCTTGCTGCTGCTTATTTGTGTCACTAAAATCTTAGAGATCTTTCCTGAATATCATCCATCAGTGAACCTTCTTAGTAAAAATACCAGAAGGCAGTTAGAGATGCCATTCACCAGAGTTCAGGGGTGCAATACATATTTTTATTACCAAGGAGTACCCTGTTTACACTGAATTTGCCTGAACATTGTTGGCAATGATGGTCATAGCTGATTTCTTAAATGTAAGTTAGGTCATGCACAGTGTCATCTCATTGGCTTTGTTGCTTCAGTGGAGCTCCCTATAGGAACAAGGGATGACCCTCCCATGAAACTGTGCTCTATCGGTGAGTGTTTCTCCTGTATGAAAAATTTTCTGCATGGATCTTCTGAGATCCACAACTACCAGATAATCGCTAAATATTGCCTGGGTAAGGAGGAGGTGAAGAAAAGAATCAGGCTAAGGGGCACTTGTAAGAAGAACTGACAGGACTTGTGTTGGGGTTTGTATTGCTCATGTTGTTACTGCAGTAACTCCCACTTGAATGTATGTAGATTTTGGAGGTGATAGCCTTTATCTTGCTCCCTGCCTCAGTGCTCCTTCACAAAATCTGTTTGCACCGAGCCCCAAAATAAATATAGCTGGTGACTGCGGGTTGACAGCAGAGATTTTGTTTCTCTTTGTAGACAGACCAAGATGTGCACATGGCTCTATCTGCACATAGAACCTGGAACACAATGCAAACTGAGCTCTGCAGAGATCTTAAACTTCACACTTCACAGCATCCCTCTTTCCGTCCTTTCTGTTTTACTCTCACCACTTTTGTATGATTATTTCTTTGCTTTTTCATCTGGTTTATTTTTTATGAGTTCTACTGTTTCCGTTGCAGTCTGAAATATCTAGAAGTTAGTACTTCAGCTTAGTATATTTGATATCTTTTATATTTACAGCACTTCTGAATCCATTCTGAAAACTGTGTTTCAAGGGTATGTGTTGAAGGGGTGGTAGAGGGTGAATACCAGAGATTCTGCATCAAACAGTTGCAGTCTTTGCCCACTGTTTAGACAAAAGCTGTAGAAAGCCCCAGGGATTTGTTCGGACAATTGTGAGCAGCCATTTCCAAGACATGTACTCTTATGGGTTTGACCTGCCTGAAATTTTTTTGAAACTGGTTTTGAGGTCAGACTATAAATAAGCCAGTCAATAGTTCAGTAAAGTGCTGGAAAAGCACTTCAGCAATCTGAGGTAAAATACAGAGCTTTGAGCTAGTAAAACCTATGATGCCTTTGGGTTTTGTCACTGGAGTAATAATGCAAGTTCTCTGTACAAGCAGGTCTGGGCTACTTTGGGGGTCAACATCTAGGTCTTGGATTTTGTTTTCACCTAGAGGAAAACCTGAAATTCTCCATCCTGAGATGTCACGTTAGCATTAGGCATGTAGTTTCCAAGGTCTGATGTTGTTTAAATAGGATAATTTAGTATTTGCTCCCTACCTGCAGTATTTGGCTACAGCGCCAATTGCACTTTTCTTTGTGTAAGAAAATGACTTGGCTCCCAGGGCAGAGAGTGCAGGTGGTGACTGGCTGGTGCACAGCATCACCATGGGCCCATCCTTTTGCTGCAGGATGGCTGGGCCACCATAGTCCTTTTTCACACCAGCTCAGGGAGAAATGCCAGCCCTGGGCTTACCATGCAGCAACTCAGTGCCAGTGGGATGGAGCTGCCTGCCAGCATGTGGCTGAGAGGGTAAAAGTTCTCTTTGTCTTTTGCCATCTTTTCCACCCTGGAAAGGAAATCTGGCCCTAAAAGTCAAGGATGTTTGATGTGCCAGTGGTGGCAGCAGAACTGAAAGCTGGACAGGACTCTTGGGATAGAGCAGATAAGCTGTCTCTTGTCAGACACATAACGAGGCGCTATAATCCCTCCTTCATCCTGTTTTCCACCACCAGCTGGGATAACACAGAAACAAAACAAAACAAAAAACGAACTGTGAATCACTTTAATCAGGGAACTAATGCTTAATAAAATGTAATGCAGAATAAATTATCTTTAGGTCACCTCTTAGAAGAGCTCACAGGTGTTCCCTGAACTGGAAAAGGATGGCTGGACTTTTTTTCCCCCTCCGAACACTGCTTAGCCCTGCAGTCCTAAAGGGCAGTTATCTTCTCCTAGCTATTTGGGAGCAGGCTCTGTCCTGTTTCCAGCACTGGCAATAGCAGTGGCAGCTCTTAAATGTCATGAACAAATTCAGCAAGAGAATGCAGGGAAGCAGTTTTAGGGCAGCATGTGCCTGCTCTGCCTGTCTCTGCCCTATTGTTTCATCCTGTGTGTTGCCTTGCTCTCAGATCATATGCTTCCTATATCTGCAGCAAACTTGCTTCAGAGTGGACCCCACCAGCTTCATCCCTCTGGCCAGCACTTCTGCTTTATTGAGCTCTTCCTTGGTGGTTTTGCTATTCAGATAATTCTCTGAAGGGAGAGCCATCACTTTCCAAATTCACCTGTCTCCCCTCTCTTCTTTTTACACTGTGTATGTATGTGTGTGTGTGTGTATAAATACATATACACATATATACATGAATACACACACACATGTATACATATTCATATATGTATATTTGCCCTCTTCAACTATACATATATACCCTCACCGAGAGTAGCAGCAGAAGTTTGCCAGTGTTTCAGCTGAAGCTTCCTGCAGGCCTGTAAGTCCTGGCTGTGTTTGCTCCTTTTGTTGAGGAAGAATCACAGGATCCACTGGCTGAGGATGATGTTTATAACACACTGATTCAAGCAAGGGTCAAAAAAAAAAAAACAACAACAACAAACACCCACAACATTTTTCTAATCTTCACCAATCAGGACTAATGTACTCTGGTGAAATCATGGGGGAAGCTGGAATGCTAAGGAATACTAAAGAACAGTAAATTCACCAATAAATATTTTAAAGTGGATGGTGAAATGTCATTTTTCTCAGAAGAAAAACAAATCTTTGCAGCAATGGGGGGAGAGGGAAGGAGGAGGAAAAAATGCATTAGTGTTCTTTAAAATTTTGAACCTTTAAAGAAGGACAATATTTCCTTTTGTGATGGGTGGGACACTGGCAGATAACTACCTCACTGCTTTAGTTAATTGTGCTGAAAGTCCCTGCCATTATTTAGATCTTGGGTTGTTCATGGATTATTTGGTCTCTGCTTTAATGCCCAAAGGGAAAAGCCAGACTCCGCATGATCAGTTTGCTGAATGATGTTATCTTGTTCCATGGTTATGACTGTAGGAATGTGTTTTAGGTAAATGAAGAACAGATTTTGTACTATTCATAAATCCCCTCTGTTCCAGTGTCTTGGCCAAAGTTATTTAAGTTAAGGTGATGCAGATAATTCATCTATCCTGGCTTTACAGGATAGATATGAGCAAAAAGTGACAGGAGCATGTTTTATCCAAAAGCATACCATTTTACTTGAAATACACATCCCTAGAAGGTTTGTTGACTATAAATATGACATGTTTTTTCCCAGTTGGCATGTGTGTGAGCAGAGTGGCACTTTGATCGTTTTTGTTCTTGGGTTGGTGTCACTCACTTGAACTCCAAACATGAATGCTTTGAGTCTTTTTTGTCATGTAATCTTTATATTTGCTTATATGTACGGAAAATAGGTTTTGAGCACATACATACCTGTTCAGAGTTTTCCACTCACTGCAGATGGAGGTGTGTTACGTGCTCATTTTGAAATCTCTTTGGCAAGACAAATGTCAGCCAAACACTAAAGAAGATGGAGAATCAGAGAATAAAGCAATTTTGCATTAAACAGCTTCTGTCAAGTCACTTTATTACTCTGTCACCCGTACACAACACACCCCACAGCTGAAGCGTGTGATCTGCTTGCTGTCCTTAGAATTAGTACGATTTCCACCACATGTTTTAGATCCATAAATCAGCCAATCCTTACCATCAGCACCTCACTTTGCGAGACCTACCTACGCTTTGTGACAGACACACCATTTTTACCAAAAGGATTTGTCTTTGTTCTGGATTACCATGCATGCTTTTATATGTACACACTCCAAAACTGCAAAGGGCTGACTTTGATCATGTTGGCACAGAGGATTGTGACCTGCTCAAGAATTTCCCTTCTGTGCTGTCAATACTGCAAAAAATTCAACTCCTAAAATTTTGTTATTTCATTTTCATTTTAAAGAAAAACTCAAGCTGACAGTAGCATTGTTTTTTCCTGAGTGTATGGTCTACTTTTTCATTCCCAAATGCAATTACACATCCCTCTTTGAATATATTTTTGTGTCATCTGAACACATGTTACTTCAGTAATTTGTTTTGGGTCTTTAAACTTGACGGTATCTGATGAATGCAAATGACAGGATAACTGCCAAATTTCCATTACTTGCTATTTTCTGAGTTTCTAAGTATAAAATTACAGGCAGGAGGAAGGTGTGCTTGGAGGACACAGGGTGCATTTGGAGACCTCCAAGGCTATTAAGCAATTAAAACCTGGCATGGTGTCAAAGAAGACGAAAACACCTTCAGACCTCCAGAAAGGAGAAGGATATAGGAGGTGAGTGACTATTTTGAAACAGGGTGGCAGTGCTGACTGTTCTGGGAGAGACCATAGAGGACCAGCAGGGTTTGACAGCAAACCGGGCAAAACTGGGATGGAGAGTGTTCTGCCTCAGCAATTTTTTGTACCAAGAAGCAAATAGAGATGTTTCCCCACAAATTCAGACTAATCCAAGCTCCCATTTCTTAGCCTGTGCTAGTCACACTCACAGATCATGTCCAGTACTTCCTAGCACCACACAATGCCCATGGGAAACACTTCTGGTTTGCCTCCCTCATTCAGTTCAACTTAAATAATTTGTTAAGTGAATAGATGGCTGGAGTCCTATATTGCTGAGTATTATGTTGCCAGACTAGGTGCAGGGAGTGTGTTGTGCCCTGGAACAACTTGGTGGATGAGGAGTAATATTTCCCTGTATATTTGAATTTCCTTTTGCACAGCAGCACAGGATTAGCAGAGCAGACATGAGCCCTGGGATGTTTCATCTTAAGACCACAGATACCCAGTGCATGCCCCTGTTCTACAGACAGCTGCAGGTAGCAATCAGGCAATTTGAGGCTCTTAGTGAGCATACAGTAAGGAGATACACTTCCTCCTGCAGCTCTTTAGCTTTTGTACAAGAGGATGTTTTGCAGAGGGATGACTATCTGATAGTATCCCTTCATGAGAAGGGAGTGACAGAGAGAACTGTGATCTGTAGTTGTGGCTGTTAATTACAACAGCAGGTGAGATGATAATCTTGTAGCCTCATTGCACCTGATGTCCTCTTATCCGGTCTGTCTTCCTACAGCTGCTAGTGGTATTTCTTCAGCTTGGTTTCGAGTAAGTACACTATGCAATGTGACTGAGACAGTGCAATTACTCCCATTACTAGTGTATATGCATAATTAAATCCAGAGAGCTAATTTGCTGCTTTGCAAGCTTTTTATTACCCAAGGGGAAAAATGGGATTCCCAGGCAAAGCTCACTTGCAAAGTAGAGGCTGAGTGATGCAGAAAACTCAATTTTAGTGCTGCAGTGCTTAGCTCTTAGGTGCCCTGATGCCCAGTGAAATGAAAAGCCTGGCTAAGTGGATACTTAGGTGCCTAATTAGAGCTACAAAAGCTACCACACAGTCAGAGACTCTCTGAGATGGTCAGCAACAAATGCCAAGGAAGGACCAGTAGCCACATGTATAGTTTTGAATGATGTGGTCACTTCCCTTCATTTGTGCTGCTCATGCTGAGCATTGATTACCTAGGTAGCTGGCCCAGCTGTTACCCATCATATTCACTGGTTAAGTGAAATCCTCCTGCAAAAAAAATCCCTACCAAGATTTGCTGGTACATTCAGGAGTGACAGAAACACACCACAGTCAGGTCTTTGGAAATCCTTTGCCCCTTTTTCTTCCCCTATCTTCCTTATTGTAGCAGTGGTAGTTTGTAACACCCCACCACCCCCTTCCTGCAGCTCTCCGCTCGCTCTGTGTTGTTGAATTTCCCATGGGATCCCAGTTAGCAGATACAGCTGCTAGAAGGGGAATGCCTTATCTGTGAATCCCCTATAGGACTGAAATATTGAGTTGTTCAGTGCTATCAGGACTTGAGTATATTTGGGCAGGCCCAGAAGCAGAAATTTACGCAACCAGAGAGCTTTACTGATGCAATCTTAAGTGTCATGGGGATACAGCCAGTGCCAAAGTCAGGTGAAAGCTGAAGAAGGGATTCTGAGGACTTGCATTTTGAATGAAGGAAAAATCTCTCTGTAGATTTACGCTGCATAACTATGCAGGAGATGGGAGGCAATGGGGAGGCAGCATTATATTATATTAATTGTCTGAGCAAAGTGAAGCCTATACTTCCCCTCAGTGCTCTTCTGTCAGGCTTCTTGTTTGAAAGTTGAAGTCTCTTTAATCTAGAAATGCATGTGACAAAGTCCTCCAAGATGCACTACGGGTAGCATTCCTTCCCTGGACCTCAGAGAACTGACTGATGGAAATAAGCAGGGCTTCCCGTCATGACCCTCCATGGCTCTGGGTCGAGATACAAGATAAGCACTACAAGTAGTTGAAATAAATAAATCTGCTGCAAATTTATTCCACTTCACAGAAACTTAGTTGCTTTCCTTTATTCCTGTGTCTTTCAACATAATTGCATTATTGAACTGGGAGCATTTCTGGCACCAAAACACTTTAAAATCTAATATAAAGATGGAGTATTAAAGTCTAGATTCCTGTAGGAGATAACTATGGAGTATAGTGCTATATTGGGAACAGTGCAGTGGTGGGAAATGCAATCAATGGTCCTTGGAGGATGGCAAAAAAAATGTGTCTGTGAAAGACTTATTTTTATGATGCATTTTGAGGACCACCAGTTGGCTGAGGTAAAAAAATTGAGATTTTAGTATATTTTTTATGAAATAGGGATTAAAGCAGATGAAATACCTGCTAGTTCCCATTAGAGATATCCATGAGCAAGACTGGCTCAAGGTCACTGACTTGTACAAGGCTTGGCTTTGCTGTCATAGAGGAATAACTTATTCTGCTGATTTATCGGCCAAAGATGGGCAGAGCAGGATGAGCAGCTGCAGAGGTTGGGGTAGCTTGTTTGGTCCTGGTGTCCCTCTGCCTGGGAAGCCACTGGAGCAGCACCCTCTGGCTGCTGTGAGCCTTGAGGATGTCCCCCTCGTGGATGTATGTTGCCCTGGGAAAATACCTGACTTGATCTTTTCTTAAGGTCAGTCTTTGGGACTTCCTACCACTTGTTGTCCAGCTGAGCTGTTTCACACACCAGATTTTTGGAGAGGCACTGCTTCTGTTAATCAGGTCTTGCCAAGGTAGTCATGTTTGGAACCTAAAAAGAGAAGGGCCCACCTTCACATTTAAGACAAAATATTTCTCTGTCACATTTCCTAGCAGGGATAAGGAAGCCAGCAATGGTGGGAACTGAGCCAGCAGGTTTCACTGCCCACACTGACAGCAGTGCAGCAATAGACTGATACCAACAAGGATCAGCAACCCTCTTCGACACAAACGAGTGCAGTTTCCATTTCAGTCCTTAAAGATGAGCTCTCTGTGAGTGAGGATTTTCACCTTGTCATTCCTGTGCTTGGTACCATACACATTTGTATCGAGGATCTGCTGTTCTTCCATGTTGCTTTTTTTGTAGTTATGAAGTGTCAGAGGTCACTGTGCCCAAGTGGCTCTTTCAAACTAAGAAAACTAGGACAACGGCCCTCTGGCATACTGAGCATAATTATAATTATGTTTTTTTTCTAATGGATTGCTCCAAATTCTCGGAATAGCATTTTCATCTGGCATATATTATCCTCATCTGAAAGTGACTGGGTTGGTAAAGCAGAGACCATAATCTATGTATCCAAGCTGAGGTTGGTGCAGGAAGCACATCACAGGTGATGCTCAGTGATGTGCTCCTTTGCTATCAAACACCAGAAGAGGGGCCCTGTATTTACCAGAAATGGGAAGTAATGGCTGAAGATTATCAGAGCAGGTGGAAGCAACGTAAGTAGATCAGGAAAAGCCTGGAGGCTGAGGAAAGATGGAAAATTGAATGTCCTGAAAGCTTTTGATTGAAATATTTTACCTGAAAGATTTATGGAGTTTAACACTCTTCCATGGATTAAGCCAAAACTAATGCCCAGAAGCAGCACAGAACCAAACCCAAAATTTGGGGTTTGCTTTTTGATGCTAATATAATAATTACTATATCTTTCCATCTACATCAATCAGTAGTTAGATTTTTTTTCATCAACAATGTTATTACTCTGCATATTCAAAAATTTTATTAAAATACCTGAAACGAAGAAATGGAAAATACACTGTGTTATCTACTTGGCTTCAGGTACAGTATCTGCTTTAATTAATAATGATGTATCTCTGCAGATCAAGAATAAAAATACCATCCCTGCTATCAATCCTTGCATTAAATTTTCAAATCATCAATATTAACTGAATATAGCTACAGTAAAATAATGAAGAAGCATTTGTTTGTTTATACAGGACATTATTCTGTGTGTTATATCAAAGATTTTCTTTCAAATTCACCTGATTTGAAAGGCAGAGTTTCTCCTGACTTTGCAAGTTAGCAGAGAAAGTGGCTGTATTTTATCAAATTCGGCTGCACCTTTCTTACTGAAGCATGTTTAAAAGCCAACGGATCTATTTTTGTGATTCATTGCAGTCCATTCTGCTGCTGTTCAGTTGAAGGAAGCTATTTTTGTAATTTTGCTATTTTGTAGCAAATTTACCAATTTAGTTAGTAGTGAAAAAGTTCCAGACATCTGTGATGAAGGTTGATAAATCCAGAAGAAATCTGTTCCTCTACTAAAGGGAGTAAGCTGGCCTGGGAGACACTTGCACAGAGTTCTGAACTAGTGTCGCAAAAAACAAAAGCTCTGCTTTGAAGCAACAGAAGGACAAAGACTTTTAGCATATGCTGAGGCATTTGCATGTAAGTTATTTGGTATTGTATTAATCAACCTATTGTATTTATTATGAAACAGATCTTGAAATGGGTCTCAAAATATTAGTCTGTGGGTTTTAGAAAGTTCAAAGAAAAAGAACAGGGCCACACTGAAAAATGTCTAAGAGTATCCCTTCTGGCTGCTTGAGGGACATGAAAGTTTATTTTAAAAAATGGGAAATCTGCCTCTCATCCAATTTAACTATGGTGACCATTAGAGCAAAACCTAACCAGCATCCTCATGGCTGTTATTCTGTCTTCCTTGTGGGCTGAACAACCATGTCTCCCTTCCCAGAAGAAGGACACCAGTTACATTACAGTTCTCAAGCCCAAGAGCAAGCAACTTGTTATCTTTATATTTATCAAATAAGAAACCTTCCTTCTAGAGTTGTTAAAAGACTGGAGAACAGGAGTGAAAATATGTGGATGGGTTCACCTTTTGAGATTATGTGATCTACAGTGCTTCAGAGGTCCCAGTGACTGAGGATAGCTGTGCCCTCCAATTCTCTCTGCACCCGGTAGGTTAGAGTCATGCCAGGACTTCCATAGGTAAGGGAATACAGCTTGGAAGATTGCCCCTAAGGATGGTGATAACTGGGTCCTGCTGAGATGGTGGCCTGGCTCTCAGATGGGCTAGCTCAGGGTGCAGAGATGGGGCTGCAGCCTGGGGCACACCAGCAGCACTGGATGGCAGTGTTACACAAGTTCAACCAGCTTCTTTTAGGTTTAGGAATAAAGGCAAAAAGCATGCCATGCCTGTGACTGGAAATGTGTGGGGTTTGGAGGGGGCATCTGTAAGTCCTATTGGGATGTACTTGACCAGATTCCCTTCATTTCCTTCTCCTATCCTGTCTCTGTTCTTTGGGGACTACTTTCCCATGCCTTCTTTTCTCCCAGTTCTCTTTCTCTTTTTCTTAGTGTGTATTGAAGTGTTTCCCATGCCTCTTCTGAGCTGGCCAGGTACTGAAAAGGTCAGAGATAAACAGCAAAGCTTTGCTAATGCAAAAGCAATATTTAAAACCCAACAATCATAAGCCCAACAAAAAACAATGTCTTTTCCTCCTTCCAGTTCTTTATCTTTAGGCAGAAATGACCAGGGGCAGAGTGCCTTGACACTGGCCCAGTAAATGTGCCTTTAACATTAAGCCTGATAGAACCAAATATACTGCAGGCAAAAAACAGAATTTGTGCAGCCGACAGTTTACTCCTGTTATGGACTTTGCCTGTCACTGCTAATAGCGCAGGGTAGAGACTCCAGGGACAATACTAAGCCAGAGCAGTGTGCATGTAAAGTACTGATACAGGCACCAGCACTGTCCCTCCAGAGATGTGTGGAACATTCCTTTGGCAGGGAGATGGTAAGGCAGTAAAAGCTGCTGAATAGGTATCATTGTGGCTTTGTTCCAACCGCTTGGATCCTGAGCTGGGATTTTTCTTCTGCTTTTCATCTCATTTATCAGTGTAATACCTGGGTCACTCTTTCATACAGCAAATATAATTACAGTGCAGTTACACTGTGTGATTCTGATTCATGATACCTATAATTACTGTTCATTCATGTAGCTAGGAGGTTAGTTAATTCAGTGAACATATTACTTATCAGTCTGCTTTCTGAGTTACTATGTCACATTTTAATTGCAATTGTACTTTTTGTACATGCATCTGAGGGTTCACTATGTGACAGTCATTTGTATGAGGTTAAACTTCTGATTGAGTTCAGCCTGTTTACAGCTACATGGGGTTTTTTTGTGTGGCAGTAATATGTCAGGTCAAAAAAAAAAAAAAGTTGAATCAATATCTAGACTGTTAAGGCCCACTTACCAGTCTTACCTGAAATTCATGCCCAGCTGAAACATGAGTAGTATGAAGATCTTAAGAAGGGCAATGGGGTTGGCTCTTAGTTTTATGAGCTTCCTTGTTTTATGTACACTGCTCTAGAGGTGATCCAGAGCTGCCTACATTTCAGATGATTGGCAAGGATCGTGACAAATGGCAAATCCTTGGGACTGGGAGGAAAGCCATTAAGAACGTTGCTGTTCCTCTTCCTGCCCATTCCATACAGCTCAGGTATTCTTCTGAATATTCTTCTGCTGGATTCAGTAGGGCTTGGCTTCCACTCATGGATTATGGCTTTGCATTTGCAGTGGTGAGATTAGTTTGATGGTAATTTTTTTGTTGTTGTTTTAAATGAAAAAGGTTTGCCCATTTTAGTAGCTTATGAGATCAATCACATTTCAAAGGCTTCCCAGGCTGGAGTCTTGCAGCCATTTGATGTTAGAAGGTGGCAGGAGGCAGCTCCCTGTGACCTTCCTTCCCCTCTTCTCCTGACTTTGTTCTTTATTCTCAGATAAAGTTGCTGGCAGAACCAGCAGCAGCATCTCAGACAGCAGAGAATATCTGCCATACATTGATACAGAGCTTCCTCTGCCAGCCTCAAGCCACTGCAGCATGGCCATGCCAATGAGCCTCTTCCTCCATGATTTTCATCTGCTTCACTACCTCTCCCCAGGCCAGGACTTCCTCCCAAAGGACCTCATTCTCCCCTTCCTTTGCTGCTCTGTCTTCTCTCCCCTTAGCCCCTGTCCCTCTTTGCTTCCTGCAGTTCTCTGAGCTGGGTGTCCAGCACAGATCAGAGGGAAGGGGTGGCTGTGTAAATCTCCTGCACAGCTGGCACAGGAGCCATCAGAAGTTGGTTGCATCTATTCTGTCTCAGACCCCTCAATTCCTTTTCTCTTGGATGCCTAAAAATTTTTCAGGCAAAGAAAAAGTATTTTTCTCCTAGGGAATTAGATTTCAAACCCAGAGACAAACTGACTCTGCACAATGTAGGAACTTGTCGATCGGTTTTTATATCTTTTGTGTCTGTGACTGCAGGATTTTCAGAGGACCAGTCTTGGAGCACAGAGGCACTCACGTCTTTTTAAAAGCATTGGGAACTCATCCCCTAAATCTCTCAGGACTCCAGGACCTTGTCTGAAACTTTGGGATGGCAAGTGCTGTGAAAGGACAGGGGGATCACAAACCACTCCAGTTTGTCATGCCAAAAGGCTTGGTCTTAAGTCTTGCCTTTCCACTTCATGAGTACCAGCTGCTTTCTGGGAAGTTGCCTTGGGGTGGAGGGAGGAGGAAGGGGCCAGTGATGGGAGCTGTGCCTTAGCTAGTTTGTAAATTTTCTTTGTACATGCATGAAAATTAAGATAATTATATCTCTTATAAAAAGAGGCTGTTTGTGTGCTCTTGCTGTTTATATGTATGTAGAAGGAAATTGCAGGCTACTGCCTGCCAAGTATATCCTTAGAAATATTTTTGAAACTGTCATCCATAGGCATTGGATACCAGAGGCTGTTTAATCTCTTTCCCACTTTCTTTCTCTCTCCAAGCCCCCATCTCTCACTCTCTGGCCCAGTTTTTGAGCAAAAAGAGTTTGGCTGTTTATTTCAGTGTAAAGACTTAGTATATCACTATGCTGGTTCCATTTAATGTCACCACTAGTCCAGCTGACCCATGGATCTCCAGCATTGTAAGACAGATGGATTTTTGTAATGGCTATGCTTATGCTATAGCCATCTTTTGACCTTATTCATGGTTTGCATTCAAAAGACATGGGGAAAAGAAACACAGAAAGAAACCTAGAGAGGAATGTGTAAGGCAACTGAGTCAGTACCAATCCCTTACATCCATGTCCTGCAGCTTGTAGAGCCTCTGTTCATTATTACCAAGAACAGAAACCTTGAGATCACCCAGACATCCTGATATTCACCACAGGATGAATAGCTGGAAACTACAACACTGAACGGTCAAGCTATACTGTGGGGAAAAGTAAAGGTGATACCTTGGAAAGCAAACACAACCCTCTTCAATAAGCACAGATCAGTCACTTCCTTAAAAACACATCTGAGACTGTATTACTTATATTTGAAAATAATGAAAACATGAAGTGGGATTCTAAACTGGAAGCAGGCATAGATCAATTCATTGCAAAGGTAGAATATGGAAACAGAGCATCTGGTCTGCAGTGTTGGTATTGTGATATGTTACCAGGAAATCTCAACAGAGAAAGAAATATTAGCAGTAGAGCTTTTTATGACATCACACATTGTGCATTGTGACTTCAGTTTAAGAAAAAAAATGAAAGGCAGCTCTATGCACATTCTTCCTTGCACATTTCCATTTCTTATTTGAGACAGATACTCCAACATCTATTGCATTTTTTCCTATTTTTCTGTGATTCAGTGCTTCAATTGTTACTGTTAGTAACTTGGATTCCTGGAGACAACAGAATCCCCAAACACAGAGCAAGAACTGCTACGCCTTATGCTGTCTATGACGTACAAATTGTGCAATGTACAGTTAAAATCACAAACCATCTGTACTTTGGAATCATGGGGAGTTTTCAAAGGAATAAAATGGATATACCAAGTCAGTCGGAATGGGGTGAAAACTACTTAAAGAAGAGAGAGACAGACATTGCTACTTCTAATTCTGCTATTTTTAATACTTCATCAAAATTAATTTCTTATTCCATCTGAATTAATTTGTCCAACTTTCGTTCTTTCTTTATTAAATTGCAATTCATATATTGGCAACTTCTGAATTTCTAGGTGAAGCTAATAGCTACGAATCTTGGATTCATAATTGGTTACAATGCACAGAAGCAAAAAAACTTAATGGTCTTTCTGAGGAGCTGATTAATTTGCTCTCAAGAGTGGATATATAAACATTAATCATGTTCTGAAGGGCTTTAGCTATTAAAACCAAGTTAGGAGAAAATACAGGACTGTTTAAATTACCAGTTCTGCTTTTAACAGAGGTGGCCAAAACCACTGGTGACGCCAGTGTTCCACACAGTGCTGTTTGGCACCAAGCTCATGTTGCATAAGTTTGACATTTAAGCAGTTGCTCAGCACATCCTCCATAAAAAACTCTACCACCAGACTAAGGGGATTTTGGTCAGCAACACTTATCTACCTTTTTCTCTACAGTTCCAGTTTTGGAGAGATGTTATCTCCAATATTGTTGTTCAATATTGTGCCTCTTAGAGCATTTTTTATCACTATTATTAAGTATTTAATGAGTGCTTGCATCATGACTGTTTCAGGCCTTGAATAGGACAAGAGAGTAGACGGAGTGTGTACTTACATGTATCTGCATTGCAGGGACTGGCTTTGGAGAGGTGTGGCACTAGGTCTGCCTGCTGTGCCTGGGAAGGGCCCAGTTTCACAGGGCCAAGGCACTGTGAGCACGATGAGACCCTGCAGCTCTGAGCAGTAGCAACAGCTGAGGGCAAAGGCTTTTCCCTGGAGCATGGAGGTTTACATCTTTGCACAAATCAAAATTAGTAGTTACCAGCCGTAGCAATTGCCCATACTTGTGTCTTCCTTTCCTGAATGAAAATCAAGCAAACCCAGTCCTTGAGCCACTCCTCTGGTGCATGCATTTTGAGTAAATTAAAAAAACTTCAGTTATTTCTTGTTGGGGTTAATGAGTCTTTCATTTCGGCAAGGTGGTATGTATCAGGACAGTCAACAGCTTGTATTTCCTCACCCAGCTTGTATTTCCCAGCCCACGCTGCTTCAGCTGAATGCCACAGTGGAATCTCACCTGCTGCTGTTGCTGCAGCACTTCATTTGGGCCACAAGTCTGTTCTCTCCTTGGACCAGAGTTGGGTTAAGATGCTCCTCAGGTCATCTTATAATATTCCTGGTTGCCTACGTTTTTTCCTCTTGCTCTGTTTTAAAGTGCACTCTTGCACTTCAAGAAGATGGAGATATATTCCAGATGAATGATGTCTGTGAGACGAGAATACAGCCATTTCTCATCCTTAGTTTACTATGACAACGCACTGTTGATACATCTTCTTCAGCAAGCAGAAAAGCAATTTTAGTTTCTTTCAGCTCAACGTTTTGCAAAATGTCAAAGCAGCATTGAATCAGAGCAAGAGTAAGGCTGATGGCAGGTTCTCAGCCTGCCTTCTGGATGGATGTATGGTGAGACAGGTTTTGCAGGCTCCTGTAAGAACTGGTACTTTAAGGATCTTTTAGGTTTTTCTGCTCTCCCTGAGAACCTATTTTTTGGTACGTTGTCCAAGAATGATCAGAACAGAATAGACATGTATTCCAGTTTTTAGCTTCTCTAGAAGAGTGGTAAGAAAGAGACATAATGTCTAATATATGCTATGTTTAATTAATCCCTAAATAAATTCAAGGAAAAGATAACTGGTCTGTCCCTATGAGTAATAAAGCATGTCAGAAAATGGATCTTTATTTCTGATGGTTTTATATTTACCCTTTTTGGATGGGATTCAGTGGCCCTGAAGGGCCTGAGGGATAGGGTTTTCTTCTCTCCAGCTACTTGAAGTACTAAAGAAATATTACCAGACATTATGAAAGAAAAGCATGAAAAGTTTTTTTTTTAAATTTATTTCTTCACAAATCTAGCACAGTATGGGACACTGAAGTTTTATTCTAAGATACGTCTTTCTGTGACATTACAAATTAGAACGCTCACCTAATCATATCAAGGAGAGAAAACTTGTGGACACTGAAAAGCTTTAGCAGAGAAATTTTCCAGCTTTCTGTAGCATTCTGTGAGAACTCTATGTTTCTCACAAAAGCTATGAAAAACACTGCTACGAGTTTTGTAAACTAATTCTTTATCTTTGCACCTGCTGTTGTTCAGTTAGTGTTGTTATGGTATTCTGAAGAAAATATTTTCAAATACCCTCCACCAATCATTCTGAGAGGTGGTGGGTCAAAGAACCAATCACCTTATGCCATCCTACCCAGCTAAAGGATAAAAACCCATCTGTATATTAATAAATAATTCTACTATTCTACTTTTCCTGAACTTGGTCGTGTCGTTTCTCGCCATTCGCGGTACAAACAGCGACAATATCAAGGAGAGAAAACTTATTTTCCTGTTGATATATAAAGAAAGGAAACAGTTTCGGAAATAGTTAATCGCAGCTTTTCTGGGAGTTGTTGCATTTATTCATCCCCAAAATGGTTAATAGGGAGGATGACAGTGTGTTTCTGCCATCAGCAATCATTTAACCCCCTTCTCTTTAGACACAAGGAGTCTTATGCTGGTTTGCAGTATTCAGGCCATAGAGAGTTGGTTCCAGTAGTGGAGGGCTCATACCAACAGCCAAACGCTTGCTGGTTGGTTTTTGGCAGGCGGAGCTGCTGATGTTCTCAGTTAGGTCAGGAAATGTGTGGGTTTGCAAGTCTCTGCAAGGTAAGTGCTATTTTGGCCAATGTCCCAGGGCTGTGGCATCTCTGGAGGAGCTGCAGCATGGCAAATAGGGGATGTGGCACTGCTGCTCCTGGCTCTGAAGTCCCTTTTTCTTGTGGCCCCATCTTAGCTGCTCCCAGACTTCTCCCCATATCTGGTAGAGAAAACTCCCTCTGGGAGTTGGGAACCAGAAAGAAAATCACATTCTGAAAGGTTTTTGGAATATTAACTAGCAGAAAACACAGCCACTGCCCCTGGGAGGGTGAAGAATACAGCTGCCACTGTAAAAACACGTTGTCTTCTCCCAGGATGCAGCCCTCAGTTCTGGCTCCCCATCAAAATATATCCATGAAACATAGAATGCCTTCAAAACAGGTAATAAAAACAATTTGGAGGATGGCAATATTTCCATATGATAATAGATGGAGAAGGTGAGGTCTGTGTATTTTACTGAGAAGATGAGTTAGAGTGTAACTGTACTCAGTCGGTCTGCACTATGCCAAATAATAGAGAGGAAGTTCCCGTGAGTAGTGTGCAAGCTTCCTGAGTGCAGTAACAGGGGAGTGCTGGAAGAACAGGGAGGACAACAAATGAAAAAATAAGAGAGAAGGGGATACTTTTATCTATTTCATAAGTAACCTATCTTCAGGAGGTTTGTGGAGTTCAAGACCAGCAATCACTGACACAGTTCCAGTTGCTTTCCTTGGGGCATTTAAATAACTGCATGACCACAACTGATGTTGTGACCAGCAAGGCTGTATTAGGATCCATTCTCTTTGAAAGCCCTGGAAATTATTATTAAACAGTGTGCTGCTGTTGAAGACTGCTTTAAAAATTTCCCTTCTCTTGCTATTCACAGGAAGCCATGAGTTTGAGAGGCTTCAGGTCCCAATTCCAGCTTAGCTGTGACAATACATAGGAGGTTTGGGGTTTTTATAATCATTGATTTCTTTCTTTTAGGGTGTGCTTTAGTGAGCAACTCTCTGCTGACATGAGAGGAGGATCAGCTTGGCAGATGCTGCCTGTGGTTCTACTCACCTTTCTACAGAGGTTGAGACTGACGCTCTACAGGGGAAGATCTTCATCTCTAGCACTTTATCATCTTGAGATGTCCCAGTGACTGTCCCCTTGGAGTCCAAAGACCATAAAATCAGTCCATCCCAGAAGTACTCTTTTGATAACTGGTGAGAGCTGAGACTACGTGCTGACGATATTTATTCCTGCTAATGAAAGGACTTGAATAAGAAGCATCTCTGAAGTGAACCAAAACTGAATGACCAGGCTCCATGTCAATATTCTACAGAATTTCAGGTACATTTTACTGAGTCGTTCTCTGTGCTATAAAGCATAAAATTCACCGTTGTTCACAGAGAGCCCTCCTGTATTGTGGTGCTTGGAGCCCTCTCTCCATATCATTTCTCAATTTATCTACTAGATGGAAGGGCAGAGGATGAGAAAAGGGTCATGTGAGTATTTTGCTACCCTTCTTTTTCTGTTCTTATTACAGAAAAGTAGTCTTTGGTATTTTCTTTGGCTGAATTCTTTTATAATCCTTATGTGTAACAACATGTCATCTCAGATTGCAATCCATGTATTTTTGTGTCAAAAGCAAGGAGAGAAGAAGAGTCGGTCGTAGGACAGAACACATTGCCTTGCTTCTGTCATTAAAAGGAGTATACACTGTAAGGGTTTAGTTTATGATCTGGAAAAACAAGAGCTTTAGATTTATCTCTGTATGTTCTGGTCTTGCCCATGCTGTACTGTTTGTAGCCAGACCATCAAAAACTTCATAGACTGAGTTACCACACTTGTCCAAAGAGCAAGGTATCCTGGGTAAGGTATCCATCTCCCCTACTTGAGGCAGACAAGGCAGCTATGCCAAGTACACTTGGGCTTGTATGCCTGTGATGCCTTAGGTTTTAACTTTCATATTTTTCAAATCCTGTATTGCTTAGTGTGTAACTCTGAAGTGTTTGTAGCCTGCTAACTTCTGTTCTCTCATGCTAGTTAGACATAGCAAAGCCTCTTCAAGCTTGCTCTTCAAGGACACCCAGACTGTCCTAGGCCCAAAAATGTGTAAACCAACATCTTTAGAAGGGAGGTAAGCTTGGGGAAATTACATCATTAACTGAAGTTTTAGTTGGAGAATTAACCCTGATATGCAAATGAACCAAACTTATAAAAGTGTGAAGAACCTGTGACTTGGGGTCCATCTTGGGTGTCGCCTTTGGCCTGCCCAGGGTGTATTTATTTGAAGGCCCTTCAAATAAATACCTACCTTTATTCCCTTATTCCTGTCTAGTCTCTGATTTTTAGGTGGCCACTTCAGGCATCACCTGGGACAGCAGGAGAGCCTGTCCAATGACAGGCTGTAAGTAATGTGGAGTGAGAATTGTCAGCCTTTGTTCAAAAAGGCTTGTTATAACAGTCCCTACTCCCAGCCAGCCACAACTTCACAAGTAGTGCAATTTACCAATACTACAGGTCTGGTCGAGTTCAACAACAACTTGCACAATCCAGATACTGGAATAGTACAGTTTATTGAAGCAATAACAAAGAATGTTCAGGCTTGCTGAATGCACTAACTAGAGAGTATTATATATGTACAATAAATGAAGTAACTAGAGGGTCTTAATATATATAGTAAATGCACTAATTACAGCGTATTAATGTATACAGTAAATGCACTAACTATGGGAAGTTGATATATATACAGTGTCTGTCAACAGGCCCCACAAGCACAGCTCTGTGCATGAGGATCTCTTTCAATGGCCATAGATTAGCTGTTTGAGCTGATGTAGCAGGTGAATGTACTCATGCCTGGCCTTTGTGTGGGCATCCGGATTTCTCGCCAGGTGCTGAAAGAGGTTGAGCGGTTCAGCCACCCGGATGTCTGAGGGCAAACTGATCTCCACAGGAAACCTCTCATTGCCTATGATGAAGTGGTTAAGTCGTTTTGTCTCCAGTGAGCAGTGAAGGTACTTCAAGATATCCACCAGCCGCTGCCAGAAACCCCTCCTGCGCCACCGTGTCAGGGGTACGGTGTTTAGGAGGTGCATCACCACAGTCTTCAAGGTATAGCTGGAAAAACCTACACCTATCAGGATGCGGGTGAGGAGCTGCAGGCACTTGCAGTGCCAGCTGTCATGGGGGGCCTGCCTGGAAATGTGCCTGAAGAATTTTGCCTCTGCCACTGCATACGTCTCAAGCCATGTTGTGCTTGGGATGCCTACTTCTGTAGGCTGGCTGCCCACAAAGATATCTGAGTCTCCTTGCCGCACCCCAAAGATCATCTCAACCATAAAGCTTTCCTTGTCTCTGCTTAGCTGAAATTTACAGGAGCGGCTGGAGGGCTGCAACGTTAAATGCCAGTGGCAGGACTGAGGCAAAAGCAACCAGGCTACCCTCACGAATCGATAGAACCAGTGGGCAGTTTTCTCCACATCTAGATAGGAGCCAGTGCAGAGGGTGTGCAGGAGGTTGGGGTTCTGTTTCCTTCTCAGATCCTCCTCAATGTGGTGGAGGAAACATAGCATGTTCTCCCTCAGTTGCTCCCTTGTGCAGGTGCACAGCAGCTCCACACGGACACAGAAGTTCCTCTGGGGCATCCCTGCAGTGTCCAGCTCCAGGTGGAAGGCATGTCTTGGAGGGGGACTCAGGGGTACAAGCACACGGTATACAACATCTTCTGCATGGGGACTCCAGCCTTCAAAGGCGCTGCCCACTCCGATGGCTTGTTGTGGCACCGGGTAGAAACTGTTTGACAACCCTTGTCCAAAGATGTATGTGAGTTTGTCCATCAGGTCAGTTACCATCAAGCAACCTTTGTCCAGGTCCAGAACAGGCAACTGTATGCATGCCTCTAAAAGGTTTCCAAGGTTACTTTTAACATTGTGGTCACTGTCTTCTTCATTTGCATCATGTTTGTCTTCTTCATTTCAACAGCATTGACTTCCTCCACCTTCTCATCGTTGTTTACTTCTTCATTTGCATCATCATAGCCTACTTTTTCTTCGTTTCCAACATTGCTTTCTTCCTTTGCATCAACATTGCTGCCTTCTTCATTTCCATTATTATTGTCTTCTTCCACATCAGTGCTTTCTATTTCTTTCTTTGCAACAACATTGTCCCATTTTTCTTCCTTCTCCAAGTTGCTGCTGGACCTCTCCTTCTGGCCACTGTTGTCTGGATCACATCTAATTTTCTTGAGTCCAAACCACAGCGCCAAGAGAAGGACGAGGATTCCAAGAACAGCCCAGAACTGCCACACGAGCAGGGCTCCCCAGGCCCCACCACTCTGCTCTGGGGTCTTCTGCTCCATCTCCTGAATCAGCCAAGTCATCTCCTGGTTCAGATACTCAGCACGCTGCTGCATGAGCTCCCGTGTGGCCTCATCCAGCCCATCCCCAGCCTCCTGTGGGTACTGGATGAGGCCTTGCACAAGCAAGAGAAGGAATGTAATGGCAACCATGGCCTAAGGAGGTGAGAAGGGGTTGAGTGGGGATGGGAGGGAGGTACTGATAGAGGAAATGGGGACAGGAGCCCCAGGGATCTGAAGGCAGGAAAGAGGGGGCCAGGCAGCTTGCAGGCTGTGAGGCCTGTGCCACTGCCCCAGCAGCAGCACCATGCCCTGCCAAAGGCATCCCTGTGAGGGACTGGGCTCTGGACACCCGGTGAGAACCAGCTCCCCGAGTACTCGCGTTTCTGCCCCGGCCCTCGTTCAGCGTTCAGTACAGCGTCCTGTCTGTGTGCATGCTCGCCACTCACTGAGGCTGTACTGGGGCAGCGTTACCTGCTGGTTCTGTTTCTAGCTGCCCCCATTGTGACACTTGTTCTGTGATGTCACAGGTGCCAGAGCGCATCACAGCCAGGCCAGCCCCACCCTCCATCTCTACCTCAGCTCAGTGACTCATGATGGCCCCGGGGCAACTGAAGACCTGACACACGTGAAGTGCAGACCCACGGGTCATAAATGACTCCCAGGGGTTCCCTTGACAAAACAGGCAGAAGCCCCCCGAACCCTTTTCAAATATGAAATTGGGTGACATGACCCATGAATGCTTTGTTCCTGGAAATCTCCTGCTGTGAGATGGAACTGGTTCCCTTGGTGCTGATTGAAGGTATATCTGTATTCACGGAAGCCAAAACCTTGAGTGCTACCTATGCAGCCAGGCGTTTTCTGTTCAGTTCATCTCCTCCTCTCCGACCCCCTTACCCCTTTGACTTGGAAGTTAGGGCACAACATGGCCTGTACTTGTCATGTCTTCATTGCCCTTACGGTTTCTGATGTTTCTAAGTTGCCTTACCACTGTATCATCAGACCCTGCATTGCAGAGTAGGAGTGGATGATAGCCTCGAGGGTTTAGCAAGCTTCATGTCCTCTCAATGATGTCATGTGTGTGAGCTCCTGCTGGGCAGCAAACTAACTTGGAGAAATTGCCTGGATGGCAAACAGGTGCTGTGGCATCTTTCATTGAAAAATCTTCAATTGCTGACTTCTGAGGTGCTTTCCTGGTGGCACTGGTTCTAAAATGGGTGGTGGGGTTGGGTGTGGCTCAGCTTTAACTATTTGGCTTTTCCTGGATCTGGTCTGTTTCTCCGGCCCTCTGAATTCCCTAATCCCAGATTACAATGTCACTGCTGGTGCTCTTCTTCTAACTGTTGCTGATATCCGGACAACTCCATTTCTTGAGGCACCAGCAGAGCTCTAAGAGCAGGACGTGGAATAGAATAAGAGCCCATACCTGCCACTGCTTCAAGACATTTCTGAGCATGGATCCCCAGACCACGCATATCTCGTCCAGGGTTGTCTGCACCATATGCTGTACAGGACAACTTATCTGTTGTGCACAGCTCTAAGGGTTGGCAAATTTTCCCAACTGCCCCAGGGCAGGAGCATGGACGTGGGAGAGCCTTATTTACAGCATCAGAGAAGCCAGAGCCCACCAGAGCATCAGTTCTGCTGCAAAGTGCAGTTCTGCTGCAGCACCTTCTGCCCGCAATTCCAGACAAAGTGATGCACAAACACTCACAGACACAGTGTTTGCCCTAGCACAACATTTATTGGCAACTTTGTACCGAGGGAAGTTCCCAGAGGGTGTAGCAGCAACTCCATGAGGGAACGAACTGTCTCAAATATGGAGGGCATTCTGTGTCCGGGTGGTAACGTGAATCTTTGGTTCCAGGGTCCTTGCCACAGCCTCTTCAGGATTGTTCTATACAAATGAGCATTGCAGACAGAACATAGTAATTTGGTGAGGGGGAATGGGAACTATGAATTTTGTGTTTATGAACTGTGTTTCTGTATGATGTATTTACTGCATTTATTTACTCTATGAGCCACAGTTCATATATGAACTATATATTCTGAATTCAGAATATGAATTCTGCAAACCTAGACCCAAATCTGTATTTAGGAATGTTGTTACAATTTCTGGACTGTAAAGAAAATCAATGTGTAAGCTTTTCTAGTGCCAGACTTGAGACACGTGCTATTTTCTTGCCACATCAGCAGCAGAGTAAGCAGTTTTCCTGCAAACATAATGCACATCTTCCCATTTCTTTTCAGAGAAATGCATCATTCCATGCTAACTTTATGAAAAAAATTACTTACAGGACATGGGTGCCACAGTTGTGGCAAGTATGAAAATATGACAGTTGGTTGAAAAACTGAGCACTTCACACAGCAAACAACAAAAGTGTTCAGGGGATCTCCTTTCATCTGAACTTTCCCACATTTATTATGGTGTCTGATGAACAGAAAGCAAAGGGTGGTGCTGTGCCACTGTCCTGTGGTCTGTTCGAAGTCCTGACATGATGTATAGGAGTGTCAGGAATGGGAGTCCATGCTTTTGTCCAGGTATGGAGGGTCCCCTTGGTGATTGGGAGTGGGGGTGGGAGGGCACATGAAAAAGGTAACATCTGAGGAGAGCAGGTGTATCATGGCAATAGAGAATGAATGAATGAATGAATGAATGAATGAAAGGTGTCATTCAGACTGGGCTCCAGTTAAGAGACTTAATTAAGAACAGAACTACCCACTTCTGAAAAATAAAAGACAGGAAAAAATTATGGTGAACAGCATTGCATTTGCTTCCCAAAGAAAGATAGAATGAGAAATAGGAAAACTGATGGAACACAAAATTAGCTGTGGTCTTTATTTCTGGAGAGTTTTGATTGCAGTAAACTGCAACCTACATGCAATGTCCCGGATCTGTGAAAGAACAGGTTTAAGTAGGGATGCTAATTTCTTACAAAAGAGACATTGCAATTTTCTTCTTAAGAATGAAATTGTGCAAAACGGAAGATGCTGATAGCCTACATACATATATATTTCCAGAATCTGTAGTACTTGTTAAAACTGAGGCAGAAGCACTGAAGGAAGAAGAGACTGAGTAAAGCCTGTGATACTCCAGGAAGTTTTTCTAAAGGAGTGGTATTTACATGTATTGCAACAACCAGATGGCATAACACTCCTCAAAAGAGTATTTTACTCTCCATTCTTTTCCACTGGCTCTGGTTATTTTTCAGCAGTTGCTGTAGAAGTGTTCTCTGTGTAAATTTGTGGGCTAGAGAATGGGTGGTTTAAGACTACAGAACGTTCCCATGGCCTCTATATCCCCCCATGGTATTTTTCCCTGCCTAAGGCTGTTTAAAACCTTAATCTAGCTTGGACCAAAAATGCTTTCAGTGTGGGGATGTGTCTAGATGCTATATTAAAACCAGATAATTTCCAACTATTTGAAACTCACTGATAGAGCAGGCTGCTAAAATATTGCCAAAATTTTCTTCTTAAACTGCAATAGCTAAAACTTCAAGACCTGCATAAGAATATTTTTAAATGTTGGTCTTATACAGGGTTTAGACACTACAGTGGTGAAAAAACAACTTTTCAGGTGAACACTAGGTAGATATCTCCCTACAGTGAATTACATTTTAACCATGAAAGGATGGCCTAAGGCAGGAAGTGAATAGGTCAGGAAGACGGAAACTGAAGTTTTATTAGTCTTTCTCGGTTGTGTTTTCATCTCTCTTGTTTTCTTTGTGGTTATTAGTTTTGCTTTTTTGGAGGCTCCTTCTACAGTCCAGTAGTTGTAACCAGCAATGCAGTGTACAGGCACTGAAAACTCTCATCTGCAGGGTCAGTCACAGAGAAAAACAGTTTGATATTACTGGCAGACTAAGCCTCCAGCCAATGCTGTGTGTGAAAAGTATCTCTGAAGCTGGTCCTAATTTTTCCTGGTATTGTACTTCATGTTGTTGTGTGTATCATCCAAACTGCTGGCCTCATGATCTTATTTAGTGGTGACTGCAAAGCTAGAAACATTGGATTTCTTGAGCTCTCCTATATGACATCTATAAGAGGATGTTGCAATATTGGGATATTTTTGCATTTCCCTTCATAATTTTTACTATTTTCTTTTAAAAATATGTAACAGGATAGGTCATTTAATGTCACAAAAGAAGGCTTAATCTCCCAAGAACTAGGTGTGCATGGTACAGCCCAGTCTTTTTATGCTTGGTATCTTCTCATGTTTAGGAAACAATCCTAAATGGTAATGGTTTGTGCAAAACTTCAATGAGACTTCAGAATGCTTTGCAGGCACAAGTCTCTGAGTTTCTTTTTCCATCACCTGAGTTTCTTCTCTCCCAGCTCCAATACTTTAACAGCTGGTCTGAGCTGGTTGTCCAGACTCACCAAAAGAAGGAAGAGACGGTGTTAACTCCAGAGGGCAACATATCCTGTCATCAAATCTGGATCTAAAACAGGTGCATTACTTGTCCCCAGGTGACTATAGAGGAAGTCTGGGAAATTGTCTTAGAGGAGGACATGCCCATCAGAGGTCATGAGGTGAATCAGTCACTTCATGTAGGAGAGAAGTCCTACTAGCTGGGTCTGTGCACCATCCCCATCATATAATACAGTCCTTTATGGCTGAGCTGGAGAATGAGCAGAGTATTTTTACCTTTGTTTGAAATGAATTTCTGATAATGTAAATTCCTGTGAAATTGACTGGAAGATTAACATACACACTGGTCTAGCAAAGACCAAACAAGTGCCTCTGTTTAACAAAAGATGCATTGCCAGGGAAGACAGCGTAGAACCAAGGCTGGGTTTTGTCATGTAGCATAGGATTTTAAACTGTAGTTGAAAAACGAAAACTGCTGAAAAGAATTTTAAAAACATAACATGTGGGCAGGGGTTTATGCATGGAGGCTAGAGGGGGTAGGAAGGAGATAAATACGTAGAGAGAAGGCAGAAGTAGATGTTTGAGTTGCATCTAAATGAGCTAAAACCTAGTAGCCAGTTTCAAATGCAGTCTTGGCCCCCTGTTCCAGCTGCAGTCATCTTCATTTGTTACCTTTGTTTTCCATTGGATCTGCCAGTGAAATGGACCTGTCCTGTAGCTAGGTGGCCACTAGATCATCTGATGGAAGTGCAGGGAATGTGTGTGTCCAGGCCTTGGGTGAAGAGAGCATTTTGGTAGCAGATGCCTGTGTTAGATAAGGTGTACACTGAACTTGTGCTCCTCACCTCGGTGCACTGGTGAGTTGGACTGATTGTTGGAGGCTACATCCACAGGGGTAGTACTGGGTGAACACACAGCTCCTTGTAGATGTGGGCAGGATGGTAAAATTTCATCATCACTGAGAGCTTTCAGAGCTACAAAGCAAAAAAAAAAAAAGCATGAGATCTAATAAAGAACAGAAGCTTGGCTGTCATTTCAAGGTGACAAGTGAGCTCCCAGCTAGGCTGTATCTCCAGAGGTAGTTGCTAGACTTTTTATTTGTGGTACTGTACTTGGACTGTGCAGTTTGGAAAGTCAGTGTATCAGACATGCAGAAGCAATAATGACCCAGCCTGCTCAAGAGGCAGAGACACTAGAAATACTTGTGTTTTCCTGATTATTCCAGAAACTGAATAATTGAGCATCTAGGAGGAGAGAAATTTTCTTTTACATTCTGAAAGGATAAAGAGGACCAGCTGATTATAACAGGGTGAACAGAACTGGTTTTTTAGCTTGTGTGGGTAAATTATAGCTCACAACTACATGAGCTGATCTGTGAGCCTTTTCTAAATACATTCTACCTGTCATGAAGGGTATTATTCATTTGGACGTGATTCAAAGGAGCAACACTCAGCATAAGATCTCTAAGTCATTGCAAATACAAAGATTTTACTCAGAGCAAGATGGCTCAATGGAGTACTAAGGACTTTCTTTCTCCATATTTCAATACTAACGCTTTCCCATATGCTATTGCCATCAGCTGCTGAGCTAAATCTGAAAAAGGCTTTTGGGAGGGAGGGCAGTGAGAGACAGGCAGTATCTAACAGAGTGACTATCTTCTGTGAATACTAATAAAAGTGCACCTCAGGATATTTCCCACAATTATAAATTTGAATGAAACATGAAATTTGTTTCACCTCTGCTCAATCTCCTTCAAAGTCTGAGTTCTGTTAATATTTTAATTAAAAAAATTACCTGGAAAAAAAGATTTTAAAAAGAAGAAGAAGGAAGACTGAGTTTTAAACAACTATTTTGCAGAAGGTAAATTGCAAACTTGTAAATTTGTACTGAAAATATGTGCTGAGTTGCATTAGCAGACCATGCTCAAACAGCTACAGATACTTCATTGTCAAAATGCAAGGATGCATTCCATGAAGGTCCACAGAGGATTGCTATAGGTCTGGTAGTACTAATGAGTTGGATGATGACACAAAAAGAATAATTTTTAAATTTGCAGATAATTTCAAGCAGCAAGAGACTGCAAGTATTGTAGAGGAGATGATTAAAATACAGTGATCTTGATAAATTACATGTATGAGCTGAAAAGTGTGGGTAGCATTCAGGATGAATAAGAGCTACATTCAGACAGGAACAAGAAACTGCAGAAACACGGGAAAGCAAGGAACTCTTCTCAAAGCAATTCTGTGGGAAAATACTTAGCAGGCTTCCTAGAACACAAATTGAACAGAATGAAATAATGCTGGGCTAGTGCAAAACAGGAGGATGCTAACGTGGGCTGTCTTTGCAGGTGCAGAGTGCTCTGCTTAACACTGGTGAGGCATTAGCAAAAGCAGTGTCTACACCTGTGGACATAAGAAAAATGGGAAGCAGCTGAAAGTGGTCCAGAGGAGGGCAATCAGAATGGTGAGGCATTGAAAAACAAGCTGTAAGGAAATAAAAGTGATAGTGTCTAATCTGACACAGAAAAATGGCTAAAAGACTTAAAAAATGTGAAATTCTGCTCCAAAGAGAACAGTGGTAATATGCTTTCTACGTCTATGATGGAGGACAAGAAATAATGGGCTCCTGTTTTAACATGAGATTCATCTTCAATATTAGGATGAAACTTTGTACAGATAATATTTCACTAAATAGCAGAATAAATTTCCTGGAGTGTCTATGGCATCTCCAGCACTGAATGTCTGCAAGGACTTGTAAACTTAGGTATAATTGAGCCTATCCTGAGCAATGAGACAGACTCAGTGATTTTCAGTCCCCTCCTAGGCTACAAATTGATAAGAAGCAGACCCCCACCTTCTACTGAATAATTTACACATTTAGTTAAAATTAACTATACTATTCTGAATGTGCATCACTGCAATCAGCTTCTGAGGAATTTAGCCTTCAGTCTCTAAGAATGTAAGCAGTAACAAGCTGAAAATTTCAGAATTCGTAACTTGTCAAAATTTGGGCAGATTTTCACAGAATAACATATCGTTGTCACCAAGGCCCATCTCCCTGATACATTTTTAACAATAGTCTCAAAACATGGGCATATTCAGTTATAAAAATATATTTAACAAGGGCAAAAGCCTTTTTTCATCAAATCTCCTTGAAGCCAGTTAAACCGATTTTGCCGAAACATTAAAAATAAAAGAATAAAGAAAATAAGAATCCAGCCTTTTGCTGATCCATAAAGTGAAACATTGCAGCCCAAGCAGTTGAAGATGGAAAATTCTCAACCATGCCTGCCACAGTCATTTACTTAAAAGTAGATTTGAAGATTCACTGTTTCATTATCATTTAGAAGGCGCTTTGAGATCCTGACATGATGTATATTACATCTTTTAAAGCTTTATGGAGTCATTAATGACAATGCAGATTCAAAGCAGTTTCTTGGATAATTAAGGAAAAAATAATTAAACTCATTTTTTTTTAAATAAGCCCGATGCATGATTTTGAATTATGCATTGTGCAAGTGTTTTGTTCTCACATTCTAGTTTAACAGAGCAGACCAGTTTGAAATGTGTTTTAATTGAACTGGGCTGTATCAGTCTCTTTACTGTCATAGCGTAACAGGCTGAGCACTGAAGTAAGGACTGCATTTCAAGGAGAGAACTGCTAGTGTTGTTTTGACTGGAGAGGAGGAAGATGAGACCAGAACTCAGCTCTGGGATCCATCTCATATTTCACACTGCTGAGATTTGCAAAACTGGCATCTGGATTCCTGGCTTTGTAGGGAAGGGAGATTCACAAACCTAGGAAAGGATGATAGCACTCCAGTGAGACAAACCCTCTTATGGTCTTCTTGTGCCCAGCAGAGAGAAAGAAAGATTTTTTTTGTCACAGCTATGAGCATCTGAGGTTATGCTCCAGCTTTGAATCTCCAAGTGTCTTTTCCCACTGTCTCTACTTGTGAGCCTAGAAAAATCAGGTTTCCTAGGCTAATATCTGTTTTTTGAGTCCTTTTGCCACCTACTCATTTTAGTGAATGTTGTACAACTGACCTCGACTCAGTCAGATCTCTTCCCTGTGCAGTACTTTTTCAGCAGCAGACAAGCTGGAACAATAATTGAAAATTATTATAAATATAAATAAATGTTAATTGTCACTTGAACTTGAAGGCAAGTTTAAGGACTTTTCTTATGCAAAAATGTAGAAATATTTGACTGCTCAGGTTTAACTGCTGTTAACAGGAAGAAAAAAACCACAAAATGAAGTAACTAAATATTCACTAAAACCATGTCAAATGTTAAACTTCCCTACCAAAACCAGAACATGCACTGTGATGTTTGGCTACATAAATTAGCCAAAGAGGAAGAAGTGGTACCATCTGATTTGGATAAATCATCTACACCCTGCACATTTTTTGTAACTATTAGAGAAATATTTTATATTTAAAAATGTACGTGTACATAAAGTGAACATATATAGATAGATACAGAAACACAGAGACATGCGTTTCAATACTTAAACTGTGTTGGTGGGTACTATAAATCATCCAAGTACAGAAAAGAAACATGGTTCATGGTGATGTTTACAGTTTCTTCCATATGGCAAATGCTTTTTCAAAACCACGAGATGATACAGTTTCTGCTGTGAAAAATGCATAGTTCAGTAAGACACAGATAAACACTGGTGAGACAGGGATATAGCATACAAAGAGTATGATCAGGGCTATGAAAGGCACATACTGCATCTTTCTGGATTTAAGGGTTTTTTTAAACATATTTCATGCCTTCCTCCACACTTCAGGTTCCTCATTCCCACTGCGCAGCAGTTCCCATTACAGCTTATGTAATTAATCATCATAAAACCTATTTCAAACAGAAAAAAAACCCCAAAGGAAACTTTTGCAGTATCACAGAAGAAGAAAGTCAAGAATGTTATGATTTATTCAAAGTAAGTACTACTTCTGCAGCTTTTCCAGACCAGCAGGTAAAGACCAGCTGGAGAAAACCTGAATTCTATGGGAATTCACACATTTCTGCCACTTAGTGCCATGAGTTTTCATAATATTTGGCTACCTGACATGGCAGAAGTTGAGGCTCTGCCATGTTCAGGAAAACTTTACAAGTTCAGATCAGCTGGATGGAGTGCAGGCAGAAGGCTGTTCTTGACTAAAGGACAGAAAAGAATAAACATTGATAGATATCAAAAAACTGATCTCCTGAGGAACTAAAAGAAGATGTGGAGAGATCTTAGCCATTGATAGGTGTTATAGAAGAACCTAAAATCCCCTCTACAGTCCTCTCTTCAACACAGGAAAGTATGAGACTATGCTAATTTCCTCACTCGGCCAGTGCTCTGACTTGTTCAGATGTGAGATTGCCAAGGCAGAAGAGAAAAGAATGCCTCTGCTATGTTTGAGCAAGAACCTGGATATTGAGGGAATGGAGTCCCTCCTCTTCTGGTTAGTTGTATTGCTCTTTGTCCATTTTGGGACTCCAGGTAAGACAATGCGAAACAAAGCTTCTTACACAAATCTTTCTTCAATACTTTCAGCAAACATGGTCTTCCAGACTTTCCAAGGTGGATTTACAAAGACTGTGAATTTTACTTTCCCACAGTGCTCTTTATTGATAAACATTAACAGAACTGCTACTAATGCTCTGCCAATGTTTTTAGCTTTATAAAAAAATAATAATACTTTTGTTTTTGTGATTTTCCTAGACACAGGATGCAATTTCTTCCATGCCTGAAATTCACCACTATGGCTTTTTTCCCTGATGATAACGAGTCACCAAGAAGTTTGCTGTAAGTCATGCAAAATTTAAAAAGCATTAGAGCTGGCACAAATTTCATGTTTGCAAAGGCAGCTGAAATCCCTTTGCACAAAGGGAGGAATTAAGTGAAGCTCAACAAGGCCAGTATACCCTGGCTCTGAATGGTTCCTATTAAGCTATCTTTGCTCTTTTAGCTTGCATGATCCTGGTAGGTGTAGAAGTATACATTGGGCTTGACACTGTTTAAGTCATGGCTCAGAAACTGCCAGTATACATTACTTGCATTTTTTCAGTCTGACCTGTTCAATTTCTGTGAAACATGTTAACATGGATCAATGGAACCCTCTGTGGGCTGAGATCCCCACAGGATAATTCTCCCTGTAGAGAAAGCACTCACACTTGTATAAACCTGGCAGATGTGGCATCATCTCCTACGCTGTGTTTCCTTCCTTAAAGGGTATGCAGGAGGGACTCAGCCACAGCAAGGCTCCTCATACTTGGCGCTAGAAGGATAAAATTTCCTGAGAATCTCTGAGATGGAGGTGAAAGGAAGAGCCATCTTTCTGCAGACCTAGTGTGTTTTGGTGCTGCATGGCTGAAATACCATTTTTCTAATTGCTACCTTTTTCTGCTGAATCCATATGGAACACACCACACAGAACAGAGCTTTGTGAGTTTTTAAAGAACACTTCCATGACAATCTAGGAATCACAGAGGGGTACCATGAAACAGTATCTGAGAGCACCAGATGTAGCACACAGTGAAAAAGAGAGCAAGCATCACTTGACCTGCTGTTTATTGATCACGATGATAGGATGCACAATAAATTTTTTTTCTGGTAGGTGAAGTAAGGTAAGTAAAATTAATGGCACCCCACAACTTGCTCCTGCTGAAAGCTGGCATGAGTCTGTGCTGCCTGTAAATGTCCAAATTTGCTGGTCAAGCTAGCCACCAATTTCATACAGTTAATTGAATGTTTACAAAACAAAGGATCCTTCTGTAAAAAGACTGAGGAATTCAAGAGTGCCTCTGCAGTCTGATACTCAAAAAGATACCATGAAATAAGCAAAGGGCTTTGAGCTGGCATTTAAAAAAAAAAGCTATAATAGGTGCCATAAAAGATGTGCTAAAACCTCTTTAAAACTACAAAGAAACTGTAACATAACGACTGCCTGAAACAAAATACGAGAGAAGAATTAATCCACCCGGTAAGGCCTTATTTAGTTTGCTTCAACAAAATCTGTAAAGCCTATTGCTCCGCTGTTCTAATGATGTAGCCTAAGACACAGGAGATAAGAAAAGCCAAGACACTGAAAGCTGTTGTAAAACTAGGTCACTGTTAAATTAAACATTTTATGAAAAACAGAACCTGCCTTGAACAACTCTGAAAACCTCTTCGCTTTTTTCATGCCCTCTGACAGGGAGAGACACTTACTCCACTTTATTGCCTTCATGAGAAAAAGCACTGCTTCAGTGACGTCTCAGCACCCACCTCGAGCCAGCAGCTCCATTTTTTCTTGTAATTAACAGCTATTGAATATTTATGAAGTAAGTGCTACGGGGTAACAGTTACTCATTCGATCAACAACGCTGTTGGTTTGCAGACCGAAAGGAAAACACTGGCCCTACCTCAGAGCACGGCAACCACTGCAGCTGCAGCAGCTTCTGCTTTTCTGAGCTTTTCAAGCACCAGGAGAGGAGGATGCTACTGGCAGAAAGTTAGTGATATCTACTCCTCCCTTTGTCAGATGATCACAGGGGAACATGCTGCACTGTGACTCTTCACCATGTAAAGAAGCTGTTGGAATACCCTGGAGACTCCCACTGTTGAGCTGTGAGTAAGAGTTAGCACAAGCCCTGTGAGCATGTGTAACTCTAGTGTCAGCCATGATATGCAGGGGTTGAAAGTTGTACATTTTGAAGCTGATAAAGTGACCTCTTTACATCAATGAGGATAATACAACTTTGGGAGAGCATTACTAGGCATCGGGGAAGTTTTCTACCGCTGCAGTCTTCAATAGAAGATATGATAATTTTATGAAAGGTGTGGTTTTTTCATTGAACTTTGTCTCTGGGATTAAGAAAAGCTGACCAAATATTTCCAATAGGACATGTTAGTGAAAATGAAAATCTAGCTCAGGTTCTTCAGTTTTAATGATGTATCATTAAGGACAGTTAATGTTCCATACCTGGAACTATGTGGAGCATCGTGGTCTCTTCTAGCTTTTAGATCTCATCATGTAATACAGCAGAAAGGGAACAATAGAACTCTGCCCTCCTGGCCAGAAAAATGCATGGCAATCACTTCCCGTGCATTCTTCCCCAGTGCTTACTGAGCATAGCAGTGCTTCAGATGCACGGTGTTTTTCTGCAAACAGTGCTGTATGTGCCTAGTTCTACATCAACTTGAGATGCCTCACTGATCTAAACGGAACTGTTTCTGCATCTCTAATCATACTCATCAAACTGCTGGACTCTCCCGCTGGGAAAGAGGCTAAACTGAGAAATGATCACTGTGATGAACCAAGTCTGATGACATTGTTTTCAGCATGAGGATCAATGCAAACACAAAACTAGCTTGGTTTTATCTGGTTTTAATTATGTATCATTTATTTTAGTAGTTAATGCATGAAAGTAAAAAATGTTGTTATGCCATTTTTCTTCATACCATTTATTACTTCAAGGGACCAAATCATTACTTGAGAGAAGCCACTAGGCAAAGATTCATTTAATTATAGTATAAAATGGAGAAATAGGGCATGAAATATTATCCAAACCTGAAATACCATTTAAATTGTATTTATTTATAATTTGCCTTTCTATTTATTTGTACTTTTTGGTTACAATTTCTTCTGCTGAGCATGATTAAAATAAGCATGGAGGTCACTTTTGCTTTAATGTTTCCATTCAGCTTCCTTTCTCAGCGTCATGTGCTGCTGTAGTATGGTAATACTCAGGCTGGATATATTTCCAGGAAACATTGGTAATTTCTTTGAATTGTAATGTTAATACACATGTGAAATATTTTCTATCTATCTTGTACTTTGAAAACAGCATTTCTATAGAACTTGCATTTTAGTCTGAGTTAACCTGATCTATTTAAGCACTTAGATTTGTTGACTACTGCATGCACACTCCTTTGAGGGAGCTGTGAGAACACAGACTGTGTAGAGTAGTCTTGAAATAGTTTTTCCTGAACAGACCTGATATAAGACACTGAAATATTTCATCGTTGATATTACATGTAGTCATAACCCAGCATAACTCCATGTAACTACTGATTTAAAATGCTTTGCTGAGAAAACCTCTGTAAAAAAAAGAAATCTTTATTTCATAGGTTGCCATTCTCTCTTTCCTCCCTTTGCCAGACAACTTTGTTGGCAAATAATATATAACATGCTTGGGTTAATCCAAAGGGAATGACAGTTACTGTAAATTCAAACTTGATATAAAGGGAAATGGTTTTTAGATTAATTTTATTTCAAAAGAAGTATCCCAAAAAAATCCCGTGGTGTTTGAGAGGTGCATTCTTTGAACAAATCAGGGAAGGTCCACCAAGATCAAAATGTATTAACCTGCCACAGAAGTATTTAAATGCCCACAGCTGAAATCTGAACCAAATCAGTTGAATCAACACCCTGTAAAGTCTAGTAAGGGTCAATGAGCTCGTGTGAGGCATAACTGCAGAATTTTGCCACTAAGATGCAATTTTGAGCGTGACAGAGAAATAAATGTATTGTCTGTGTTGATGAAGGACCTTTTTGAAGAAGCATGTACTAACTCTGCAGGCTAGAAACTGGAATTTGCAAGACTAAGGAAGGAATAGCCACTAACAGTAAAGATGAAGATATGGATCCAGTAGAAATGGAAGTGATGCACAGTTGAACCAGAAATGAATTTAACATTTGAATAATTGCAGCAGTTTAGTGTACCAGATGTCACCAGAAATTGTGCTGGGAAAACTACAGCCATAAAATAACAAGACATCCCTGAACATGATAGCTTTTGGTGTCAATCAGCAGGCTTATGAAATATAAACCTAATTTTGATAAGATCCAGGATGTTAGGAAATGGAGGGAACAGAGACACCACACAAGGGCCTTTAAGGCATGCTACACAGGTAGGTAAAGGAGCCTTTCGTCTGTGCAGCTGACAGCCTCATCGTGAAGAGTTTCAACTGCCATAATGAGTCTGATGTGTGGGAATCAAACCCTGGAAATTCACAAACATTGGCACAGAAATAGGCGTGGGTGCCTCCTGTCAATGGTCTGTCCTAGTGCATCCCAGCACAGGGCTCTCAGACCTGAGGGTCAGTTTTGGGCAAAGTGGGCTTGTCTTCTGGAGAAAAAGGAATAAAAATCTCATCCAATAGAGAAATTGGTGGATGATACCCCTAGGAAGTATGCAAGCTACTTTGCTCACCTAGTTAATTTGTGGAAACTCATCCTAGCCAACAGCAATATCTTTTGCCTATGGGACAGGTCTGTGTAAAAGAGCTGGGTCTCCAAGCCGTTTTGCTGGAGTTGTGGTGCCTGTTAAGATCGATGACGGTGTGCAAAGCCCAGGTGTTAGTTAGGGAATCCTGACTGTGACCAAGAGATGAGACTTTCCTGGTTTCAGATGGAGGGCTTTTGTCAAACACTTTAACTCAACGCATAAACAAGACTGCAGGAGATACAAGGCCTGCTTTCGGCTCTATGCCTTCCTTCGGGGCTGCGCCGAGTGCCCCAGCAGCGGCCGAGGTGGCGGGACACGGGGGCTGAAGTTCCCCCGCGTCACCGCCAAAGGGCGGCCGGC
>VZTE01000767.1:145668-211289 GCA_013397775.1 Eulacestoma nigropectus
CCGGCCGCCGTCCCCGCCGCAGCCTGAGGGGCGCTGAGGAGAACAGGAGGTTTTTGGAAGAGGCGCGTAGAGGAGCCCCGGGCGGACCGGCGGCCCCGCCCGCACGCTCCCGCTATGCTGCGGGCGCTTCCCCGTCCCTGAGGAGAAGCGAAGGGGCGGTAGGGGACGGCGACGGCGCGGTTGCTAAGGTAATGGGAGTGGGCTGCTCTCCTCGCCGTCTTTTTCCTGCTTATCCTCATCTGTGTGGCGCGCGGTTCTCACTCGCCTCTGCCCTGGCAGCGGGATCCCGGTGCTAGTCCCGCCGCGGAGAGCGGAGCCCCGAGCCCCCGGGGTGGGAGTTCGCTCCCGGTCGATGATAGCGGACAGGTGCAAGGCGTGTGTGTTACGTGTGTGTGTCTGTGTGTGTGGTGCCCGGCCGAGGGGAGGCCGTGCTCTGCCCGGGCCGTGCGGACCCCCGAGAGCCCCGCGGCTGCGGTTTGCCCTCCCGCGGGGTCTCGGGGAAGGGAGCCCGGCCTCGGGTCCCGGCGCAGGGCTCAGGAGGTGCCCGGGCGGTGCGGGGGTGCCCACGCCCCGTGGGGCGCGGCTCAGGGGACGCGGTGTCCCGGCAGGTGTGCGGGCAGCGCACGGGAGCCGGAGCTCGGTGGGAACACAGGACAATTTGTGGTGCCCAGAAACCGCAGGTCTTTTCGGGGAAGGCCTCGGAGAAGGACGAGGGGGAGCAAGCGCTGGGGTACAGCTTGAAGGGGGAGCTGGTGCCCTGTGGGAAAACTTGGAAACTGTTTCGCTTCGGTAGCTTATTGTAATGATACACTTCCATCCGCCGACAAAGTGCGTTTGCATGAAGACAGATCGGTGTGAGAGTAAAGCTGCCAGGCACTCTCCTGCCAGAATCTTAATCTCCTGTGACACTGAAAGCATCTTAGTTACTAGCTGTGATGGCATAAGTAGAGGAGTGTGTTGCAAGGCCAGTAAGAAGCTTCAAGTGTTTTTTTCCTGAGGAAGGTGCTGATTTTTGTGTAAATAACGGCACGCTGCCGCTTGTACGCTGCAGATATAATAGCAGCCAGGGCTGCCGCTCCGAGGAGCTGACTACGTCTGTGGCTCTGAGCCTGGCGTCCCGTCTGCACCGGCGCTGCCCTCGCTGGGACGGCCTAGGTAAGTCGGGGCTTCCTTCAGCTGACCTGCAAGGGACTCGCCAGAACTGCATCCCAGTTGTAGCCTGTGTGCTACGTGATGCTTCCCTGAAATTAAAGATACGCATAATTTGCTCTTGGTTGAATTTTATTTGCTGACTGCCAGTGTGTAGGGATTGGAAAGCAGGAAAATCTGTCTTTGATAGATAAAGTCATACTGTAAACCTCACCCTTGTGTTGTCGTGTTGCAGTAGATATTGGTGGTTTCCCACCCTAATGAAAGCTACTTTTCCTTTGTGTTCCTATGTTGCTGGAGGAAGTGCTTTGTGAGCTGTTAGTGTGAAAAGCACTTCGTAAAGGTGTAGTGGTTTTTGGAATTGCTTGCTGGAGAATATAGTTAAAGAGGTTAACTGTAGTTTAAAGCTTTGGGGATTTTAAGATATTTAGCTTAGGGGATTTAAGACATTTGATGTCATTCTGAATATTCTCCATGTCCAATTGGGATTTATTTTATTTTTTGAGTAGAAGTATATTTGATATCATAATTTTCCTTTTTTTTTGTTATTTTTTTAAATTTTTTTTTGTAATGCTAAATTTATTCTAATCTTGCAGATCAGAAGAACTAGGAATTGTTTACTGTGGGGTTATGATCCATAATACTTTCTCACCAGCTGATTTGGAACACTTTCACTATACTTCCTTGTAAATCTGCTTTAAAAAGAGGTCAGATGTTGAAGCGCAGTTATTGACTTGGGGGCATATTGTTACAAGCAGAGTAATAGTGTTCATTGCTTGCATGTGTGTGTGAAATGCTGAAGAAACTGTTTAGACTCAGCCAATATTGACTTTATTTTTAGATGAGCTGTTCTTTTTTCTAATGATCTCATTGACAGAACAATTGATGACAAACATTCCCATTTCCTTCCTAACTGGCTACAAGTGTGATGGATTAGATAGCCCTTCTTTTTCCCATTCTGAACTGTATTAGAGGGAAAAATAGTTATTTGCTACACATCTTATACTGAGGTTTATGGTAATAGAAGATTGCTGTTCACCTGATTTTTCTGTTTTTTTTCCTTGCTACCCTTCCCTTCTAAGAAAAGTTGCGGTAGGTTGCTGCATAGAGTAATTGTCAATGCTGCTTACCTTAGTTTCTCTCTGACAGTTCCTGTGATGCAGGTGGTACAGATACCTGTTTTAATCAATGATGCCCACGGATAAGAGGAAAAGATGTGTCCTCTTCAAGCAGCAGTTACCTTCTTGCTAACCATTTATAACGTGTTTCAGTGTCTAGCATGTAATTCTGGTGGAGCACACTGGCATGGCAGAGGTGAGCAGAGTACTTTTCATTCGTGGCAGTAACTCTGCTTTTGTTAATGCTTCTGAGGCAGCTGAGGAAAGCTGAATGGATGGACAGGAAATGCTAGGCTTCGTTGTCGTCCATTCAAGCAGGCAAGAAGGGGAGAAAAGGAGAGGGCAGTCCTGTCCCAGCAGACTGCAGCAAACTAACAGATGGCAGGGAAAGAGAAGAAGCTAATATATGTGGAGTAGCAGGAAGAGAAAATAGCTGCAGTGTGTCATTTTAACATGGTACGTTGGGATGCCGTGTTAGTCTGTGGTGGAACTTCGGGATCTCGCAGTGCCGTGGCTCAAGCTTCCTAACAGAAACACAAGGGTGTCGTGGGGTGAGGATTTTTTTTTTCTTTCCTCAATAACGATATGAGTCCTCAGCTTTTTAACCCAGGGGCTTTGGCTGGGTATATATATATATATGATTTTTGATATCTAAATCAAGTACTGCAGTTGTATAGTGGCAGCAGAACAAGGGTGAGCTGCTCTTCCCATGGCCAATGCTACAAGAGTACAGTTTTGCCCCTCTGATGGGTTATTGTGTTGTTTGGGCTCATTACCTGGAGCTTCAGTTTCTGGAAGCACATCTAGGCTCTCCAGAGGGGAGACTGTAGGAACAAACAGGTACACTTCACTGGCCAGCCCTGGGCTGTTCAGGTAACAAATACTGCACTTAGTTGTCAGAACTGAAGTGCTCCTGGTTCCTCCTGGGACTCTTTTCAATATCTTCATGGTTGCATTATTATCTATGTCAATTCACACCTCAGCATTATAATTACAAAGAAAACCTGGGTAAAATAAGAAAGTTATGTTGATGATTTGGAAGGATGTTTCTTCATGTTTCAGACTTTGAACTGCTGTCCCCAGTGTGGTGTAAGATAGCACTCTGCCATGAGAAGTATCAAGCTGCATGGTGGCCCTGTGCTATTACTGAAGCTGTAGTGGTACTTTTAACCCTGTTCATTTGCAGCTCGGTCTGCATGAGGCAAGCTGGCCAAGCACATTTCAGAAACTTCTGGGTGGCTGTAGGTGGTGATGGTGGTTTTTTTCAGAAGCATCTGGTCAGTCACTGTGTTCCTGTGGAGTTACACATCTGACTTCCTCAGGCTACAAAATTTCATCTTTGCGTCTTTGAGCACTTACATATAGTTGAACATCTGTCTTCATCTTCTGATCTGAGTTATTATGTTCCTACATCTCTAAATCTATTTTTTTTCCTGCAATTTCTGCCTCCATTCTTCATCTTTTAACTTTCTGTCTGGGGACTGTGATAACAATTCTTGGATTTTGGTGGTGGTGGATTTATGGGGGTTTAGAGGTGGCTAGAGTACTTTGAAAAATTTGGTGTGCTTTGTATCTTTGAAAAAGATAATAATAGATGTATCATAGAGAGTTCTAAACTGCTTGATTACAACTTTCCTTTAATAATATAGTGGCTTTTAAAGTTTATAAAGGATGATATTAGTGTTCCTGTATCCACAGTGTTTTCTTAATCTATATAAATTTTACTATGAAAAGACATTTCCATGATTTCAGTTAGTGTTTCCAGCTGGAGTAATAGCATATTGTGGTGACTGAGGAATGAGCTAATTTCTGTTGTTGTGCTCTATCTATGAAGAGGAGCAAGAAAGAGGAGATAATTTGTGTTTTTCTTGTTGGTTGTCAAGCTCTAGAAAGATTGTGGAGTCAAGAGAGACTGCTGCTACCCACTTGTGTTGCATCAAATCTCATACTATTTTTTAACATCTCTGTAGCGGGTGGCAAAGAATGTGGAGAGAAGGAAAGAGAAGAAGATTAAAATGGCAGTGAGCAATAAGGTTCTGACACTCTGACGTCCCAGGAGCTCTGCATTGTCATGCTGGAAACAGCTGTCTGTTCCTAGACTCAGCAGCACAGGTACTGCCCTTTGCCTGCACAGGGGTGGCAGGGACCATGAGGCAGTGAGGAGGAATTAGTGCTGCACTTTTGCAGGAATCTTCAGTTACACACTATAAACATTATCCTGATGGTAAAGGACAATATTTCATCTTTTTCATTGTGCTTATAGAACCTGGCATCAGCAGTGAAAGGTTCAGGGGATAGTTAAAGATCCTCACACTGATTACTGCAAACCTGCTATGCTATGGGGATGTGTGTTGAGCAAATGATAACTAATGGCTTGAAAGTCAGGGTTTAGATGTCCAAGTTATTGCTCTGTCATTTGTTGTGTGAATGTGGGAAGTCACTTAATTTCTCTGCGATTTAGTTTATCATTTTGTAAAAGAAAATACTATTTGCCTGTGTCACAGATGAGCAATTAGTTTTAGATTATGTGTTCATCAGTGTAAGAGCAACCTGGCGGAGACATGTATTAGCTCAATTAAACCAGCTGTCTTTATAGGAATATTATAGTATAACAGCAGCAGTAGTCAAGTATATTAGTATTTACAATGTACATAGCCTATATTGGTATTCGTAGCAGTTATGGCATTGTGAAGTTCAGGTTAAATGAACCACAGTACTGGGATTTGTAGGCTTTGCTGAACTGTGTGGATGTGTGGTGTGTGGACTTGAGCTAGCTAATTCAAGAGTGGCTTAAGTGTTTTTTACATTGCAATTACCGAAGTGATTTGTGTGTAATTTGCATCTGAAAAGACTGTGTGCTGTTGTGATAAACAGCAGGGCAGTGAAATCATAGTATATTGCATTGAGTCCTTGAAGTAGGTGGCATGCAACCAGTTGTGTTCATTTGCACCAAGGGTATTTCATGGTGCCACATCTTCAAGGACACCTGTGCTTTTGGGTAGCAAATTTCCCATTTTATTTGATTGCAGGGTACTTGCAATTTTCCATCCTCTTGAGTATGAACAACCAGCAAGAACTCTCAGCACTTTGGGGCATTTTAAATGAGATTATGCAGTTGCTGATCAATGCGAGGCTGGATTGGTTCTATCAACTTGCATAAGAGTGCTTGAAGGGAGCTTCATTTTAGCAAACTCTGTTGGGAACAGGGAGTTTAGGTGGAGTAAATCTGAATCTGTAATCTAACAAGCACTGAGGCCTATGTTTTGTTTGTTTAGGTTTTTTTTAAATTTTAATATTTTCTTGTCAGTCTGTGTTAGAGCATCCATTATTTTGTGCATCTTCTCATTCAGGTTTATATTTGAATCAATTTTCTTCAGTTGTGTTCAGCATACTGGATACAATGTAAAATACAAAGTGCATCCATCCCCCAGAAGTAGCTTACTGTAGTTGCAATTAGTATTTTCTATGGTACATAAAGGCAAGGCACTTTCAGAGATGGTGTATTTGATGGACCAGCTTCAAAGAACAGGATACTCTTAGCACACCCCACCTGATCCAGTGGAAGATTTATATTGGAGGATGGATTAGAAGTCTACTCTCAAGCTCTGTACTATCAGTACAGTTACCCATTTTCCACAGGGAATGATTCTGGCCAATAAGTTGGCATTGTTGCAAAGCAACAAAATACAGCTTCAGCTTTTTAACTGCTGCTCCTTGCAGGTTGATACTGCTGAATAAATACTGCTGTAGTTTGGGATCACCAATTCACATGGCATTCAAAGTTGAGTTACAGCTATCTCTTTGTATTTCTAAGTTTGTATAGCACTGACACTTGTTTTAGTTAAATATTCAGCATATACTTGCTATCACATTCTTTGTAGCTATCCCTGGTAGCAGCATGTTGGCTCAGAGCCTTTGCAAGAGCCCTTGCACGCACAGCAGTATTATTGTATTGGAAGGAAGATTGATTACCAGTGAACGCTGCATTTTTTTTTCTGAATTCTTTGGAAGAGGGATGGCTGTATTGGAGGCAGTTTCTTCCTGGTATAACATCATTCTGGTGCATTAAAAGTAAATTTAGTATGCAAGTGCCCATTTTAACAATTGATTTCATAAAGGGAAAAAATTGCCTAGTTAACCAGCAATTCATATGTCAATATTCACTACCATCCATCTCCATTCCGTTTTTCCTTCTGGTTATCTTGGGAATTCAGGACCTACTCAAAGTTAGATGCCAAAAGTTACTTTATATTGGCTTTCACCCCTAGATTTCCTGGATGTAGCATCCAGATCCAGACCATATTTTCAGCATTCTAGAATAGTTAAGAATATCTGCAGATTTAGAAATATATAAAGTCAAAATGGAGTGTGTGGCAACCTGGGGAAAGGGGAGGAAAGTAATCAATTTATATGGTTTATCAAGAAGCATTCTGATCTCCTGCCAGGTGACTGAGGCAGGTTGCCAATGGCTCACACAAATGGAACAACCAGAGCTGTCCATCCTGAGTGTTGTCTGTTAGACAGTTATGTGACAGCGTGAGCACTACCACAGGTGTCGCAGATGGAGAGAAAATTGCTCAAGACCATGGAGAGCACCCTTTTTGGAGGTGGTTTGAGGCCTTGGTGATCCCTGGTTAGCAATATTCTGTTTAGACCACTGCACCATGAATATTTATTCTTTTTATTAACCAACATACATAACTGGGAACAGCAAGTGATTGGTGAGAAGTACCTAACCCTACACATTAGATTACTCTGGGGCTGAGTTTAAACTTGTGTCTATTTGCAAGAAGCCAAATAACTTGGATTTACTCATGTTTGAGAGCTAGTTTGGTCTAAAAGATGGCTGTATCCATACTGCATGTCCTTGGCCAGAGGGGTCTTGGACCTCTGGCCCTCAGCTGGTATCTTTGTGGCCTGAAGATACAGTGATTGTTGTGGATGGTTTTTTTTCCAAGCACAGTATTAAAAAAAAAGTGAGAATGTCCAGCAGCCCTCCAGAAGGATGAGGTTATGCACTGTAGGGCTTGGGACATACTGGGAAGCTGTATGATGTTGCAGAACCTTTTGGGAGACTGATGCAGGCATGGATAAGAAGTAGGAAGTCAAACCCTGTGTCCAATCATCCATTCTGACTCTTGAGAGCAAGTGCTGATGGTGGAGAACTGTGTTCCCAAACCTGTGTCTGCTTAGGTTTCGAGCTCTTCAAAAGAGAACCTGGGATCAAATTAGAAATTAAGCACTGTGGGTGATCAGGAGCCCAGAGCTTGCTCCTTGCCCTAGTACTGTGTGGAAATGTAGACATACCTGTACGATGTTTTTGAGGCAAGTTTTCCACAGGAGAAGCACTTAGTTATGGAAGGGCACTGCACCTTTAGGAAATATCTGTAAGAGTAGTAGAAATTGGAAATCCGAGCTTTCATCAGGATCTCAGTTTCCCTAAAAAGAAGAAAAATGGAGTGTCCTGGAACTGGGTCCTTTCTTCTTGCTCTGTCAGAGTGAGGCAAAAGAGTTTTGGCTTGTTCCCTGGCCTAGATGTGTGCCCATCCTTCATCCTGCCAGTTGTAGAGTAAGAAAAGCGTTGACCTCCTGTGCTTCAGCACAGGGCTCCCTGTGAACTGGTACCTCGAAAAGAGGAGGAATGGGGTCCTTTAGAGCCCTTGAATTTTCCCAGTGTGAACAAAACTGCTTTCCCACAAACAAGGAGGAATTTGTTTGGCAAAAATTTGAACATTAAGTGCAGCTGCTGGAAGTGTTTATACTTTATTCCTTAAAAAAGGCAACAGACTGAGTGTTGTTGATAGTACTGCAGTGCTCAGGCACTTGCAAGGAGGGGCAGAAGGTCTGGGATTATCTTCTACTAGGAAACTATTTTCAGAGCAGCTTCAGTTATAATTTGATGTCCAAAACAGTCGTTTGAAGGATTTTTAGATGCTTTGGGAGCCATGCTTTACTGACTGAAAGCAGACTTCCTTCTCTGCCCCTCCATGCAGAGGAGCAGTGCCGTGGTATCCAGCGTAGGGCCAGACCTTCTCTCTGTCACCGCTGACTATAGTGTGGCTCCCTGTGTGGGGATGCTCCACCCCTGCTTCAGTAGCCCTTATGCCCTCCTCATCTGGCTCAGGGGAGGGCATGCTTGACCCATTGGGCATGGTGGTGATGTGCCATGTGTAGCACCAGTGTTTCCCCTTCCTCACCAGAAGGGGAACTGGTGGAGATAGTGGAGTTTTGATCTCAGCTTCAGTCTTCCTGGCTTTGGTCCATTCGGGTGGGTGTTGTATCAGTTCCTCTTTGGAAATAACTTTGGAAAGTTATTTCGCTAATTTTGCAGGTTTACTTCTGAAGGAGGAGTAGAGGTGAATTGTACAGTGCTTGGACTGAGCTACACCAGTCAAAAGCGGAGTATATCCCAGGTAGGACCTGGGGATCCTCTGGTTGGTGTATTCGCCTTGGTAAACAGGATCAACTTAATGATAGGCTGTATATTGTCTTCCAGTATACACAACTTGCTTGCCATGCCCAAGTCCTGGTTTAATGAATTAATAATTAACCAGAAAAAGAACATGAAAACAAATTTCTTTCCAGTGCAATTTTAGAGATATTTCTGTAATAGATGTGAAATATCAACTTCATATTATTGGGGATTAATTGAATTCAGAGTAAGTGATTTTTTTCTTCCGTCTCTTCTCTCCTGTCACCTTAATAATGACCTATTTGATATAAATATTCTAGCAGATCAGGTAGAGATTTTCCCTATTAGGTAATTACCAGTTCAGTAAGGAATGTGGTTATATGATTTTTCAGGCATGTGAAATCATGTAGTCTAGTTGTATTTCACTAATTAGAAAAAAATTAACTAGGTATTAATGACATGAAATTGTAATTTACTCTAGGATTGTGTGCTAAAGCACTAAATCTCTCATGATTTGATATTTAACACTACATGTCAATTATAAGCTGCCCTTGAAATATATTAATGACATAGCATAAAGGTAAATTGCACTTATTGTCACCTAAAATTATATTTCAGCTGAGCAGCCTTGATAGATATCTCCATGGGAATTAATTTAGCAGATTCTGTTTTCTGTGATTCAGTTTTTCCCTATTTTAACGAACTATCTTATTTTATCTCAGATGTGCAAAATTTGCAGTGCAAAACATTTCTTGACAATTTATTTATTATGATGCAGATTAGGAGTTGAAATATGACCTTGTATTAGTTTGTTAAATCTAGATTATATTTCCAATAAATAGTCTGTTTTTCAGGATTTCTTCTAATGTTCTTCTTTCTTTCTCTATTATATATAAACCCCAGAGTCTGTGAGGACTCCTAGATGTGCTAATTTCTATGAAACACATGGGGTTTTTTGTCTGTAAGAGGTTTCTTACAAGTCTTGTTTCCAATTGTCTTTTCTGACAGCAGTCAAGGTGTTTGAGAACACTAAGGGGAATCTCTTAATTTATTGCTCAGATGTTTTAATTGAATTTACACATACACAGAGATTAAACACTGACAGTATTTATGGATTAAAATGTAAAGGTGGTTGTATTTGAAATTTTCTAATTACAGTTCTGTATCAGAAACTCTAAAAAGGTAGACTGGAAAAAATTTTCTTGATTTTCAGAGCACGTTTTTAATTGGTTATTCCACCTTAAAGTTCACTGATCCTTTTGTGACATATGGGAGCCTTATCTCTTTACAGCTTCTGGTTTTTGGGAGAGTGAGGAGCCTTATCAGATAAGAGAGAGAGAGAACTCTTACTGTGATTCGGTACATTTTGTCAGTGGCTGCCTGTCTAATCCAGTGTGCTTATGTTTCTTGGGGGAAAAGCAGAAGTGTTCTATAATAAAGAATAAAACATAAAAAGGAAAAAAAATCAGTGAGAGGCAAATGTATCCTCTCTTTTTAGCGTATTTTTGGGAATATTTTTCAAAGGCTTAATAGGCCATCTTATCCATAAACAAGAAGTTGAAGACTGCTGATTTTCTCCTTGTGTGTGGCAGAGTGAGAGAATGGCTAGCACAAATGGTTTTCAATTTTTATCACTTTTGCTGCTGAGGAGTCCAGATTACTGCAAGCATGGCTATTGTCAGAAAAACAGCTGTGGGAAAACAGCATCTTTGAACATGAAAGTTGAAATTTAGAGACCATTTATTTTTTTTGAAGACATGCATTTGGATTTAGATTGCTGGTGTGTGGCTGCAGGCTGGGGTGAGTTAGCCCCTGATAATACAGCAAACTGGCCAGAGGAGGGAGGAGCTGACAGTAGTCTTCAGATAGTAATTGGTGAGATTCTTAGCTGGAGACTGTCTTAATTAAGCTGGAGGCTTAATTAAAAAAAAAAACAAAACTACATAAAATCTTTGTTTTCTCAGCTAAGTGTAGCTGAAATTTCTTTATAAGACCAAGTTGGATTCACTTCCGGCTGATACATCACAAACACGTGCTTAGAGAAGGGTTCAGAGGGCAAACTCTGTTTTCAGTCTGTGTGGTGTTGTAGGGTTGACTTCCTGCTTGCATCTGGAGTAGGCTGGCATGACAGCAAGGAGAAAATTGTGTAGGTTTTTTGGTTTGTTTTTTAACAGAGAACTGTGCAAATCGGATGTGGTTATATTAGCAGCATATTAACTTAGTATTAGGGTAAAAAAAGCTATACTTTGACCATGGGCAGTCGCATTTGAGTTTGCAGCAGGTAGCCTGCATTACTGGAGCCCTAACTCTGGGGTCCCTGCCTATCTTCCTGGTAGCCTTTTCCCTGGCAGAGATGGAGAGGTGCTCCCTTGGGGCTGTACCAAAGTCGCTTCTGAGTCAGAAGTGTTTTTGCCATGTAACCAGCGGTTTGTCTGTGCTCATTGAGTGTTAAGTCAGTGCCACGGTCCCCAGGCTAGTGAGACTGTCCCATTAGAGATTTGGCAGGAGACCAGGCTTTAGGGGGGTAGCAGTACAGGAAAGCAGTCCTGGAGGCTCTTGGAAAGCCTTGACTCTGTCTGATACAACTGGGGAAGAACCAACGAGGAAAGGTGTGCTGTTGGTCCTTATACTAACTAATAAGGTAGGTCTTGTTGGAGATGTGAAAATCTGGGGCAACCTTGGCTGCATTGACCACAAGATTGTGGAGTTTGGTATCCTGCTTGGAGGAAGCAGGGCAATGAGTAAGACTGCAACTCTGGACTTCAGGAGAGCTAAGTTTGGCCTCTTCAGGAACCTTCTTGGAAGGATCCCACTGGAATGTGCCAATGGGAAGAGGCATCCCAAGAGAGCTGGTCAATATTCAAAGATCTTTTCCTCCATACTCAAGACTGGTGCAGCCCAAGCCCCAGGGAGAAAGTCTGGAGGAAGGAAGACTTTCCTTGGTTGAGGAGCGTTGTATTAGAGACCATTTAGTCCAACTTGACATGGAGCCTGATGGGCCTTTTTAGCACACACGAGTGTTGAGAAAACTGGTGGACATCATTGCTAGGCCATTCTCAATCATCTTTGAAATGTTATGTCAGTCAGGAGAGGTGTTTGAGGACTGGGAGAAAGCAATTGTCTCCCCAGTTTTCAAAGAGGGCAAGAAGGAGGACCCAAGGAGCTACAGACCCATCACCCTCACCTCAGGCCCCAGAAAGGTGATAAAATGGCTTACCTTGGAGGCCATTTCTAAGCATGTGAAAGACAAGAAGGTCGTCTGGAGTAGTCAGCATGAATTCACTGAAGGGAAACCATGCTTAAGCAACATGATTGCCTTCTGTGGTGGGATAACTGTCTGGATAGGTGAGGGGAGAATATTGGATGTTGTTTACCTGGACTTTAGCAAAGCTTTTGACACTCTCTCCCATGATATCCTCATAGGAAAGCTCAGGGAGTGCAGACTGGACACGTGGACAGGGAGGTGGTTTGAGAGCTGTGTGAATGGCAGGTCTCAGAGGATTGGGATCAGTGGCACAGGGTGTGGTTGGAGGCCTGTCACTAGTGGTGTCCCCCAAGGTTCAGTAGTGGGTCCAGTATTGTTTAACTTGTTCATCAGTGACTTGAATGAAGGGACAGATGCCTCTTCAGCAAGCTTCCTGATGACACAAAGCTGAGAGGAGCAGCCCCAGAGCTCTGTGCAGCTCTTCAGAAAAATCTCGACAGGTTGGAGGTTGGAAAGCAGCTCTCTGGAGAAGGATCTGGGGATCCTTGTGGACAACAAGCTGTTCATGAGCCAGCAGCCCTTGTGGCCAAGAAGGTCAATGGTGTCCTGGGGTGCATAAGGAAGAGCACTGCCAGCAGGTCCAGGGAGGTGATCCTGCCCCTCTCAGCCCTGGTGAGGCCACATCTGGAGTGCTGTGTCCAGTTCTGGGCTCCTCAGTACCAGAGAGACATGGAGATTCTGAAGCAAGTCCAGCAAAGGGCTATGAAGATGAAGAGGGAACTGGAGTGTCTCTTTTGTGAGGAAAGGCTGAGAGAGCTGGGCCTGTTCAGCCTGGAGAAGAGACAGCTGAGGGGGGACTTAATCAATGTATTTAAGTATCTGAAGGGAGGGTACCAAGAGGATGGAACCAGGCTGTTCTCTAGGGTGCCAAAGCAATAGGACAAGAGGCAATGGGCAGAAACTGATTCACTGGAAGCTTCACCTGAACATGAGGAAGAACTTCTTTATTGTGTGGGTGAGTGTACACTGGACAGTTGCCTATAGAGGTTGCGGAGTCTCTGGCACTGGAGATACTCAAAAGCTCTCTGTACTGAATCCTGAGTCATGTGCTCTAGCAGACCCTGTATGCGCAGGGAGGTTGGACCAGATGATCTCCAGTGGTGTCTTCCAACACCAGCCATTCTGTGGTTCTGTGAAGCAGCCCTGCATCACTGGATGCTGAGCTCCACTCAACTCCCATATGTTAAAAAGCACAGGTGTAATGGAATCCATGGGACCCAGCATTGCTGTGCTTTCACCTTGAGGAGCCAAGAGCATGCCTGTGTCATATCACTGTCCCATTTAATCTGTAGTCTTTTTTTTTTTTCCTTGTAGAATACCAATGAGAAAGAATTCCGTGTTTTTAAAGAGGGCATAAAAGAAAGAGAAAAAACTTGAACAATGGTCAGAGTCCTCACAATTCCTTTAGGGCCCTGGCTTGGCCTGCTAAAGTTCATCCCAGCAGCAGCAGTGCCTTGGCTGTGCGGAGGGGATGCCCACACTTGTCTCTGGTTTAGGGTGCACCTCAGTCCTGCCTTGTCTCCAGCCTTGTTCTCTGAGATGTCCATCCTGCTGTCACTCCTGCGAGGTGGCCCTGCTCCTGTTGCTCCTGACTGAAATCCAGCAGGAGATGCTGGGCACTAGTGGGAATTACTTTTGCAAATTTCTGACTTCCAACAACAGATTGGTTTACTTGTATTGATTACCTTATGTACATGTTATGTAGATCTACATGTTAGGTTTATGTAAACCTTCAAAGTTAATGGCTCCCTCAATGTCACCATGAACAGTGTGCCAGCTACTACTGCATATTGTACATGATGTTATTGTCTTGTTGCAGTGGAGCAGATGAAAAGCTTCAAGAAGTGCTGTGGGGGAAAATCTGGAAGTACCAGAAAAGATCAAGTGAGCTGACAAGAACAACAGAATTTGTAAATGTGGACGTTCAAAGTGAATAATGCAATGAGTGAAGCATAGCTAAGTAATGCTGCAGAGCGCTTTTCAGTTAGAAATTGTAATTTTGTTCTTTTAAGAGCATTTCTCAAATGAAAGTTATTTGCAATTGTTTTCTTTTAAAGCAGGCATATAAAATCTCACCTAATGTAAGTGGTGAATGTGGTCTTTATGTACTGTAGGTGAAGCTGAAACTTGTGTGACTTGACATATGCTTTCAACTCTGCTTTGTAATTGCCTTCAGAAAGTTACATAAAATCTCAACCCAGTTCCTGCTCCATTCAATTGAGTGATGATAACCTAGAGCCTAATTCTTCAGTGCCTTGAAATTATGACCAAGAAGTATTGTGAAAATGCACATCTGTGTAAATAATTTGAAGTGCTATAATTCAAAAATGTTTTACCCTGCATCATTTGTGCTGTTTAATTGTTTCTGCATCTAATAATTTTGCTTAGAGGTTTTTTTTCCGTTTCCTTTTTAGCTCACAACCTGGCACAACAGTGTAGTGTTTGGGCTTCTAGGAAGATATGAGGTTTAATAGGGGTTAAGATAAATTTATGTCCTTTAAATATAAAATAGTGTCTAAGTTGGTCTGAACATGCTTTTAAAGGGTGATCTATATATGTATTTTTTAACTTGATCTTGAACTGTATGTATTACTGAGTTTCAAAATTGATATATGCATGTACAAATGCATTTGTGCCCACTTGTGTGTGTGTGTGCATACCTTATAAAAGAAAGAAATGAATGACTCTGGATTGACGTAGATTATTTACCCTTAGTCTCTTTTACATCTTCTTAAAGGGGGTATCTCAGCAGCTTCTGACTCTGGTGAAGAGTGCCATGTTACAGCAGTAGCCTTTTCACTGCTGAGAAAGGACAGACCTGGGAGATGGTCTGAGCTTGTCTGATTCTAGGCTCTTAAGTTGTCCTTGGGAGCTGATAACTGACAGCTAGAATGGCTCAGGGCTGTATTATACATATAATTGTATGCTATGTATGTATATTATATGCTGGGGCACTTTGTTGCCTGTGGCAATGTGAAAGTGGGTGAAGGAATAGGAAAGTATCTTTTTCCTTAAATAAGGGAGACAGTTTAGTGGTGAACTGTGTTTTAGAAATTAATGCATAGGTTATGCTTGTGTGAACATGTATTTTTCTTTTGTTCTCAGTTTTTAATGAAATATGTTGAGATGGGATGTTTCAGTACTTTCAGTGTTAAAGAAATTAAACTTGTCAGACAGTTTTAATGCCAATGTCTCTACGAGGCAATGTGACTTCTTAGGTTAGGAAAGGTCACCACACGGCTCCACAGCAGCCTCTAATTTAAATGTAACTTGTCAAATTTGCTGATGGAAGAAAAATTTAAAATATAGTGTTTAACTTAGAACTTAATGTCTTCCCTGAACCAGGCCCCTTTTTTTCTTTTCTTTTTTTTTTTTTTTTTAACAATGCTGTTGCCTCAAGGCTGGCATGACCTGGAGGAGATGAGGCAGCAGTTCTGTGCCTCTGGAAGATAAGGAGTATTATGTGTGTTTGTCTGCCTTTGTCCTGCTGCGTCTTCCTGGCTGTATCGTGAAAAGAGGTGAGGGGAAGCTGTTTACTCTGAGCAAGCAGCTATGCCTCCCTGGTTCTTGGCTGCTGCTCCGGGGTTGTGGGGAGCTGGAAGCGGCTTGTAGTGTCTGCAGGCGACAGCTGTCAGTGTGCCTGACAGTCTGCTGCACCCGCCAATTACAGTGGGGTTTCACTCTGCCTCACAGCAAGCCTTCTTGGCTTTCTATTTGCAGGTACCTCGAAGCTTCTAGAAAAGTCAAAGCTGTTTGTGCCATATAGCAAGGAAAGGAAGTGTGTGAAGTATTAATTGGATATTCTTCTATCAAATGAGGGCTTATGATAAAAGTTCAGAACTGTGGGAGAAGTGTGTGTATGTGATGGCCCAAACCGCAGCTGTGTGTGACTTGGTGGTCCTTGTTCTTGGAGTGTTATCCTGTAAACCAGTCAGTTCTGACACAATGTGATAAAATGCTGCAAGGGGTGAAGTCCAGAGTGTGATTCCCTCTGTACCATCCTTGTTTGTCTGCCTGGGAGGCAGTTGCCTGTCCTTGCCACACTCCACTGCAGCCTGGAGTGATGCTGACTTTTGCTCCTGTCCTTGCAGTCTGAGCGACGAGAGGCAAACATGGCCCAAGCACCCACTGATCCGAGTAGTGCAGAAACTGCTGACCCAGAGGAGAGTTCTCCAAATATGATAGTCTACAGAAAGGTAAGGATTTGGAGCTGTGTGAAAAAATCCTTTTTCTATGTGGTTGTCTCGTGAAAGGATCCCATGCCCCTTTTGAAGTCAGAGGTATATTTCAGACTGCTTGGATGCATAGCTGAAAGAGTTTTTAGGAAAGTAGGTGTTTCAAAGTATAGCATTTGAGAGCTTGGAAGTTGAGTTCTGTTCAGCAGATGCACATGAGCTTTTTAGTATGAAATATTTGATGACAAGCTAATAACTTGAAATTTGTAACTTTTTTGTCATATGACTTTAGGTAATCGTTCAAGTTTACCACAGCTACCTAAAATAAGTGTACATATCTTCCAAGTTGTATCATACTAAGCACAAAGCAGCTGCCGTGCAGCAATCTTTTGGTACTTTTTTTCTATATTCATATTGTGTTTCTTGTTGCATAATTAGCAGTTTGAGTCTTTGTAGGTCCTTGTTCTTACTTCCCATTGCCTTGCTTAAATTAGAAAAAGAGTATTTTCTCAAGTGCTAGGGAAAAATAAATTAGACAAAGGCAAAATAACAGCATTGTATGATGTTAAAGAGCGTTCTTTCACCATGATAAAATGTCTTATTCTGCAGTATTTTGGAAGTAGCATAGAAGATGAAGGAAAGCTTTCTATTGACCCATTTGCTAAGGCATTGTTTTATTCTGGGGTAGGTGTATCCTTTATCTTTGAAATCTAGTATTTTTGTAGTTTAATGAAATAATGTAAATATATTTTATTTAGCCTGCAAAATATTTCTTATGTAGTATGCAGAAGTGCTGTATGGTTCTGACAGAAATTTCTCGCGTAGCTTAAACAAGCTACCATTCTGTTAACTTAAGAGCTACAGTGCTAGCTCAGATCAAGTTTCCTTGATCCTGGGTAAAATTACTGAAATGTGTTGGGGGTACATGGTTATGTTTTCTGCTTGCATGACTGCAATCTTGATGACTTTCATATGCTGAGAAAATAATTTAGGTTTCGTATGGAGCATGAGTTGTTTAAAGTGTTACTTTTTGATATCCATAATTTTGGTTTAGTTGTTGTGTATTTGGTTTGGAATCTGGAATTGTTAACATGGGGAAAATTTCTGGGTAATGTGTAGGCTTGTTTGTTTTGAATGTGTTATGAAAACACTTTGTCTCCTAATTTGGAAGTAGCACTAGTTGGTTAGTCAGATTATTTTTTTCCAGCTTGTTTGCTGAGAGGTCCAACACCCCAGTAGGCTGAAGTAGATACGGGGTATGAAAGAAGTGTCTGGTTGCATGATCTGAATTAGGGCATTAAATCTGTGACTCTGCAGAGTATCCACTTACCTGTTCTTGAAAACATTGTTTTATTCATGTGTCTCACTTTCTATTCATCTCATGGCATTTCTACTTTATGATTTCTCCACTTCTTTGCCTTTCAGTGTTTCATTATTGTCATGTAGAATAGGGCTTGTGAATTCTGTGGTATCAATGGGAAATATACTGTTTGATTCATCTCCCCTTACTGGTTTTCCTCTGATGCCAGTATTATCAGCCCTTTGTAAGACAGTCACCTGTCAAAATACATACTTGTCTTCTAGCATACCATGCCTCATGCATTGTGCAGTAATAGTGTATTCTGTATTGTCAATGTTAAGCTAACACATCTGTCAGGTTTTTTTGCTGAGTGTTTCTGTTGCGTTATGAATAAAAAGCGTTGATATTACCTATTTTTCAGAGTAAATTTTCACTGGTGATTTACTTTCTAAATGTAATTTGCATTATTTTAGATATTAGTTTTAATATTAGCATTCAATATTATTTGATATTTTGATATTAGTTTGATATTAGTTAGATGTATTACACATCAGTTTTGTCTTCCTTAGTGTTGAAAAATCATATGCAAAATCTGAGACAAGACTATTATTCTTTAGATTATCTCTCCTCTCTCCAAATGAATGTTTAACTCTTCATCTCTCATTTCCTTTCAAATGGCTTAATTGCCAGTAATGAATGAGAGAAACACTGCACTGGACTCGCTGAAATATTGAACACAATCTGCCAGAATACCCTACAGTTCAGGGTTGGTGTTGTGTCACAGTAGAAGGAAAGGTTTGCTTCTCACAGCAGGGATCCTGAGATGCAATTGTTGATCCCCTTTAGGAAGAATAAATAAAGGTGGGCTTCAATAGTGGAACCACAGTAAATCCTGCTGTAAGTGTGAACTATTTTGTTGCTTATCATAACTGTCATGTTTGTGGGTTTTGAGGGAGGAAAGCCCTGCAAGTAGAACGCCAAATTGTTAATACTTTCTTTACTGAGAGTCTCTGAGGTCTATTTGAAGTTCATGAGCCAGCAGCTTGGTTGTAGCCTGGTTTTCTTTTAGTCAATAATGAGAGACTCATTTAGAGGACAAACCAGATCTTAGGTGATATTGAGTGTCCCTTTGGAGCAACCTCTCTCTGTTTTGTTATGGAGAAAAGCCTAGAACAGGCTGTGCTCTTTAGGTAGGTAGGTGAAGCTAAGTGGGATGGGTTTTGGCCATGCAGAACAAAATAAACTAATTTATTTTGACTCAAATTGCTTCATGATATTCTCTATGGACTCCTGCAAGCAAATGGATTCTAACTGCTTTGATTGCTACAGCAGATGGTCTCAATGAGATAAGTCTTATTTTCTTTTACCTTCAGTGTTAACCTTTTGGGCGTTGATATTTATAAATTTGTGAGACGCGTTATTTTTTTTATCCAAAATACTCAGTGTACTCAGTGTTGATCCACTGTTTTGGATGACACCTGTGTGTGAATTAAGTAGTGCAGATGTGTTTGTTACAGTAAGCAGTGTTTAGGGTTTGCTTTGCCTCACCCTACCCTTGTTAAAATGAATTGTACCCTAAACTACACGAGCTATGTTGACCAGGTCTCCAGTGACAATCATGGGTACCTAGCTGTCAAGCGCCTGTGTCATAGGATAGACGTTTATAATTAAGCAAGCTGCATTCCACTCCTTGGGCTTGTGCTCCCTCTCTGTGTCAGTGCTGAGCCCGGGGCTCTCCCAGGGCTACAGGTGGTGCTGCAGTAAGGGTGTGCTGTCATTTATCTGGGTGGCGCAGTGGTACCCCGTGGAAGTGTAAGGGTGCTGCAGATACTGCATTGCCATTTAAGTACTCCGTGAGTACAGTCAGCCTGGCCACATCTGGAGTAGATGCTGATGTATTGATGGGATTACTACTGGAAGAGTTGTGCACAGTGCTTACGACAACTGTTGGAAATGCACTACCCTACTTTTCATGGCAGCAGGGAGTGACATCCCCATCCTCACTTCAGTCTGCGAGCGTTGTGTGGGTGCTGCAGCATGGAAGGAAAAAAATGCAATAAAAGCCAGTGAGAGGAGAACAACCACTACTAGCAAACAGTAACAAAATATATAAATTGATTTTAAATGCCAGTCACATTTCCTTGAAATCCAGTCATCCTTGATTAGTCTGTCTTGCAAGTGCTGGTGACTGTGTCTCAGGGGCCCTTTGGGTCATTGTTACAATAATCCATGTCTGAAAATGCCTCTTCTGCAGACAATATCGAAAGAGAAATGGTTCACGGACACCTCCTGACATCAGACCTATTAGGTGACCTATTATCAAAATAATTTGGCAAATCAAATTTTCTTACCAAAAGGATGGTGGAAAATTGTCATGTCATTGTAAGAAAAATCAAAATATTTAGGGCTTGACTAAATAAGAACTGAAAGTACCGATAAGGAGTAGTACCTGGGGAATATAAAAAGAAGGATGAAACCACAGAAATTAAAATATAAGTTGCATAGCAAGGTTTACTTGTTCCCGAGAGAGATTTCTTATGACAGGGAAGAGTTTGCAAACCGTGCTGTTTCGAGATTTTTAGAACCACTGGAGCATGTATGTTCTGAGGGATATCAAAGCATATTGTCAGAGAAATGATCTGCATTATCTGATGGTAGATTTCCATTTCTGCTTAATTTTTGCCCCACACATCTTCTATATCTGCTTGCTAACATCAGCACTTAGTTAAATTTTGAATTTTTATGGTTACTCATGCTAAATCTTTTGAACAAGCAAGAAAATCTAATTTCCAAAGGCAATTACTGCTCTAAGTAATGTAAAACAAACTTGCAGCTGCCACAAGATGCTTTCAGAAAAATCTGAGTTGTTTGCTACCTTCAGTACTTGGAAGCCTTAGTGTCTTTTTAAATGCTGATTTAAGATCTGAATTGGAATAATTAAAGAAAAAAAAAAAAAAAAGGCAGCCTTACATTTGCAGGTTTTCTCCAGGCAAATTCCAGTGTTCCAGTCATGTCAAGTAGCAGGATTGTTGCTGTCAGACCTGGCCGAATGTGCTGATTGGGCAGGAAATGAGAGGACAAGCAGTTGTGAAGACAGGTGTATGCATGCAAAAAATGTATGGACCATGAAGCAGAAAGATGGGGGAAGAGACTGTTGTTAAATTAACTGTTCACATTAAAAAATATAATACTGGTATTTTGAGCTAGTCAGAAAACTGAGACTGCAGTTTGATTGCTCTTAAGTTGTGCTGTGAAAAACCATCTCAACAGGACACTGTCCAAGCAGCAAAAAGCAGATGAACCTCGCAAGGGTATAGTCCAAATGATGAATTTTTGTAAAGAAAGAAAAAACGGAAGTGTTTTAAAGTGAGATGGATTTGACGCATACAACTTAGTTTTTTTATTAAAAGAAAGTCTGCATCGTTTTTTGAGGCTTTCTAACCCCTTCAACATTTCATGCTGTTTTTATGAGAGGCAGCAGAACCTAAAATGTATTTAAACTGTTGAATACTTTGGCCATTCTTTTTATCTGAATCTGTTGAGTTATATTTTAGGATTCTGCTGCATGTAAAGGCCTTCTGAACCTTATTTTTGTACATGAAATCTGAGTTTTTCACACAATTGCTTGTTTTGTAACTGATTCTTTAACATAAGACTGTAAATTGATGATAATAATACATGAGTTGATAGCACTGCAGATGTCCAGACTTCAAAATTTACCCAACGATTTTTCTGTACTGCCATTAGAGATTACTTTATGGCATTTTAAGTCATCTTACTCTTAACATTTCCTGATTTATTTATTAAACTGTTTCCAACTAAAAGCAGTAAGCCAAGATAAAACTAGGCCTGAATTTGAGAGTATGTATTTGTACTTCAGGAACTGAAATATGCACAATTTTGAATAAATAACCTCCAAACTAGCATTGTTACTGCTGGAAAATAAATTTAAACCCAGTCTTGTCACCAAGATGTGTTGACGCACAGGTTAGGCAGCAGGGGAGCTTTATCTGTGCACTTCTGCATTGCACATTGACAAGGAGGTTTCAGTTAATTTATCCCTGCAAATACTCATGTGCCTTGCTTGCAAACAGAAGCTGGCCGTTTCTTGAATCCTTGCTAATTTCTCTATTCAACTGATTTACTCTGTTAACAATTTTGACTACATAGGGTGCTGCACAGAAAGGGTTAAATGCTTGTGTGCAAGATGAGGTACTTGTTAAATTGTGGCTGTAATTATGACAGAGCTGGCTGGCTTTTATCTAGGGGATTCCCTCTTGGCATTTGCTGTAATAACAGGGGTAGCATTCACTTATTCTCCTGTCCATACCTCATACAGTAAAATCCTGGGGATAGTAATCACAGTTGGGGCATTAAATTTAGTTTTATAGAGAGAGAGAGGCTGTACAGTGGGAGACAGAGGTGGGGATGGCTGTGTACGGCAAGCCTGTCAGGTAGGAGCAGCAGAGAAGAGAGTCTGGAGTACAGTGGCAAATCATAGGGAAGCCATAGTCCAGTATTGAGCAATGGCAATGAAAATCATGAATGTAATCCCAGAGTGTCTTGGAGAAATATTTCCAGGGCAGGGACAGCAGTATTATGCAAAGGGCCAGTGATATGGCCTCTTCTAGGTCATGGTGTAATCTTCTCTTTTGTCATCTCCTGTCTTCAGAAAACATGTCCTGATTGGACAGTATGGACTAGAAACAAGTGGTGTATTTATCTGAGCAAAAGCTAGTACTGGTGTGCACACAAATTTTGATAAATTTGTGATGGGTATAAGCAGTCTTGGAGTTAGGGGGTGGTTCCTAATTCTTAGAAAAGTGGGGTTCTGGAGCAGTCTCTGCAGGGAGTAGCGAGCCCCAGAAAGCCATATGGTTTTAGGATAGCTGTAGGCATGTTTTTGAAGAGGCCTGTATGACATGGTATTTTGCAAACGTAGAGGAGGAGACACAGTGAGCCAAGAAGTCTCTCTAGATCTATGTATACCTTCTTCAGATTACCCTGAATAGGTAATAATACCTAAAATACCTCCTAAATATGAGTATGTGTATATATGAAACACCTTCAATCCCCCTTTATTCATGCAATAGCAAACAATTTGTACTGCTGAAGTTTGACACGTGTCAGTGTCCTTGAACAAAGCTAATGCTACTGACCTTGACTGTAGCTGTCAGGGAAGCCTTGTGGTAAAGCTGGGGTCTGTGGGTTTGATTTCCGCATCAGTTAGACGATATGAATGATTAATGATCGAAGGCATTAGTGTAAAATTGCAAGCCGTTAGTTCCTGGAGAACTTCAGAAGCTGACTTGCGTTGTTGCATAGATGCAAATGAGGCTGTCATACGAGTGGCAGAAACGTGTTTTTAGAGTCAGGTGGAGTCATCCACCTGGTGGAAGGACTTTTGGATACTCTGTGGTTTGTTGTTTCTTTCCATTATTTGTCTTGCAGTAATAGTTAAGATTTACTTGAGGTTAAAGATTCAGATTAGTAGGCAGTGTGCAGAGTTACAAGTATGGAAATATGTGTAATGTGGTATGTAGGTAAAGCCTCAAATAACTATTTTCATGTTTGTCTTTTTAGGTATATAAATGCATGCGTATATAGACACACGCATGTACTTACATGCTTTAAAGTAATGACAAAGAACAAATAACCCTTATTTTATCCTGCCTATATGGTGTAGCCTAATACGCACAAAATAGGAGATATGTTAAAACCTTATATATAGATGCATGTATGATGCCCTTTCTTATATATCTTATATGCCTTTAATCTTTCTATTCAAATAATGTATACACGGATTCAGTGGTTTGCATTTCACACATGGCCTGAGCCCAAGTGTAAAGCTCTCCTTAGCTCTTGTGTATTGTATACCTTTTTGGAGTTAGAGGTTTTGGTGATAAGCATATAGCTTTTTTTTTTCCCCCCCCTCTTCATATTCCCCTAGCAGTTGCCTTATTTAAACTTCTTTAAATTTCTTCCCTCTCTGGCTCATAATTTCTCTGTTCCTGTTTGTGACTGAAACAAACTGTCTCTTGCACCCATAGAAGTCTAATTACAGTGATCTATTACTTTAACTGTTCTCAGAGGCAGAAAAATGACGAGCCAGGACCAATAGCTATGACAACTTCAAAGTATATTTTTAGCAAAGCAACTAGTGCAAATTTAGAATACAGAGATAAAAAGGGAAGGTTCAGCTAGAGGGTAAGATAATGCTATTCTAGCTGTAGCACTTAGTGCCTTGCATTTTTGGAAACGATTCTCTTTTATTCCCCTAGCATTTTTCTCATGCCATTTGCTTTGTATTTGTTGTCAGCATTTTAAGTGATGGTCTTGAAGTATTTGCACTGTGTTTGTTGATTTACTTTTGCATGTTGTTTTGGGCAAAATGCTGATTATGAGCATTTTCTTTCTGCCTAAAACTTTATTTTAGCCATGTGCTTGTTTTGTTTATTAGAAACAAACCAAAATGAAGTAGTGAAGCAGTATGGAGCTGCCAGCCCGACTTATTCCAGGAGGCAGCTTCTGGCTATTTCAGATGCAGTCTTGAACCTTAATATTAAGACAAAATAGTTTGGATGGAATTGGATGAAATGTGCATGAAACTGTGTTTTTTTGTTTTGTAATAGAACTTCAACTAAACCCTTATTCTATCCTGATTAATAAAATCACTTCAGGGGATTCTGAATTATTTCAAAAGGCTGTGCAATAAGTTTGAGTGGGAGGATTCGGTTCAATAAATAGAATTACATGTGCGGGACCACAAGCATGTGCAAATGAGGTTCCATTAAAAAACTCATGTTTTGCATCCTAAGACATTTTGAAGCATATTTCTCTTTTTTTTCATGAGAAGCTGGTATACCACGTTCAAGGGGCAGCAAGTACTTTTATTCTTTTTGCCTTATCACTGCTGCTGTTGTATTGTATCTTATTTTTCCTTGTCTCTCCAAAGTTAACTGAAATGAAGAAAGTGGAAAGTAACCAGGTAACCAGACACTGAAGTGCACAGATCTGCTTAATGAAGACTTGTATTCTAATTCTTGAGTATATTCAATATTTTAGTTCAAAGGCTATGTCTTTTCGGGTGGGGAGGAGGGGCAAAAGTGCTAATTTAAATTAGATGTCACCTCTCCGTACTTTGCTTGCCTTAAGTATTAATGGAGCTCATCAACATTACCTTGCATTAAAGTGTTTGGAAATTATACTTTGGACCAATAACTAAGGGCCTCTGAAGGTAAAGTGTAGCGTACTCGTGGCATATACAAGAAGAAATGGCAAAATATTATATTTTTTTTTTGACGGTTTAATTGAGAGTAGAATGAGTAGAATAGGTAGGAAGAGAATTTAGTCGAGGAGCACATTAATGAACTAATCAGAGAACTAATCAGATCTATTTCTTGTTTGAGAGAGAAAGCACATCAACTGCAATTTGATTCATACTTCAGTTTTGTGAAAATGTGGTTCTGTGAGATAGAAGTCAAGTAAATGTTTCTGTTGTGATGTTTTTAAGCTCTAGATGGAAATGGTTTTGTGTACCAGAGTCTTCTCAGAGTTTAGTGCTGCAGGTGTCATTTCTGTTCTCTATCATGTCATCATTTGATCAAAATACGTGTGGTGGCCATTGCATATTCAGAATTTTCCTTGTTGGTTCTCTTACCATTTCACATTTCTTTCTTATGTCTTGCATTAGTTGGAAGTTTTAGCAAGAAGACCAGAACTGGAGGGCTGCGAAGACTGTTTAACAACCTCTATTTGCAGGCACAATTCTCCTCTTTTTGTTAGCATGATTGGTGGCAGGGGCTATTTTGGTCTGATGCCCCAAATAAAGGGAATATTTTATTCACTGGTGCTATAATTAGATGCCTTTCCCCATCAGTAAACCCACCCAGTTTTTTTAAACATTACTTGTAGCTACATACAAATTAGTTCATTTGGTAACTTGTGCAAAACATCACAAAACCGTGGCAGCACTGGGTTCTTGTCACTTTCACTGTCCCCCTTTGGCTCTTAATAGTAAAATTAACTTGAGTTCTGTGAATTATATTTTTTCTATGTGTAGAAAAACAGCTACAATAATGGCACTACTGTTGTCTGCTTGTATGCTGAAGATAGTCCAACCATTGGCTTGTATCTGGAAAGTTGTGTGTGGAAAAACAGTGATTAAACACACATTTTTTAATAACAGGAAAGCATCTGTTTGGAAGCAGGGAACCCAAGTGTTTTTTTCCTTGGTCCTCTTACTAGGAAAGGTGATGTACTTTGGTAGTGATTTTTTTTAAAGTATTTTTTACTGGAAAGCACTTCAAACATGTTGAGCTATAACAAGTTTTCCTTTCTGCATGCAAGAATGAAACCTCCATTTTCAACAATGGAAATGGTGTTTAAGTCATTCATATTGTGTTTAGCATCAATGGTGCTCTCTTCCCACTCAACAGATGTCTGAGGGTTTCAGGGAGCATAGGGAAGACCTTGACCCACACCTGTGTAAAATTGTGACAGACTAAAAGTTTTGTGGGATGGCCTGTGCTCTGGTTTTGTCTTTGCTAAACTGTTGTTTTTCTGTGTTGCACATATCTGTGAGTGATAGTATTTGAAGGAAAAAATAGAGGATTGAAGAATAATGCACCAAAAGCAAGCAGAAAGGATAAGTCAACCAGAAGGGTGAACCAATTTGGAGATAGTGTTAAGACTCAATATTGCTTTTAAAAGATCAGTATTTGCTGACTCAGAATTGCAAGAGATGTTTACCGTATCATCAAGGTTGGAAGAAATCTTCAAGATCATCTAGTCCAGCTGTCAACCTAACACCACCATAATCACCCCTAAGCAACATCCCCAAGTGCCCTATGCAGACCTGTCTTGCACACTTTCAGAGACAGTGGCTATACCACCTCCCTGGGCAATTTATTCCAACGCCTAACCACTCCTTCAGTGAAAATTTTTTTCTAATATCTAATCTGAAACTCTTCTGGCACAACTTGAGTCCATTTCCTCTTGTCCTGTCACTTGAGACTTGGCAGAAGAGACTGACTCCCACCTGGCTACAGCCTCCTTTTGCATAGTTGTAGAGAGCAATGAGGTCCCCCCTCCCCGAGCCACCTCTTCTCTAGACTAAACAATCTTAGTTCTTAAAGCAGTTTTTCAGCAGTCTTAAAAGTATTTGAGTCCACTGTGGGCTGCATGCAAGCCTTAATGTAGTCTGTAGATGACTTTAATTGTCTTTAATTGAATAAACTTGATTTTTTTGAGCAACATTTGGCCATAGAATGAGGCCCTGAGTCACCTCTGAGGTTTGGGCAAAGGCACACAGAAGCTACGTGCTCCTACTTCATTTTGCAGTTTCCTGCCTTTTTTTTTTCTCCCTTAACTGTTTCGTTTGACAATCTGGCCATTCTCACAATGCAGCTATTTTAAGTTGGTGAAAATTAACTGAAGGCTGAGTGCCCTTTAGGCCACTGTTGTCTCAACAGCACTGAGTTCATCTGCCAGGCTAAGGGAGAGTGATGAAAGGGAGATATGGTCATATACTGGGGCATATACCCCATGGTGGACAATGCTTTAAACCCCTGATTCTGATGCATTCAGATGAACTACTAAGAAACAGAGTCAGTGACCAGGGAAACCATTTAAATATGTCAAGTTGCAGAAAGCTTCCTGGGGCATTCAAGGACAAGCAGCTTAGATGCTTCTTTCTAAATGAATTACAAAACCATGCAGGAATGGAAACACTGGCTTCATTACTTTAATTATTTTCTCCGTAGTGTCTTAATTTTTTTCATATTTATTATGGCAGTTGAGCAATTTTCTCTGTGACAGCTGTGCCACTTCAAGAATATTTTGAATAGGGCAAGTAAAATCCTTGGGATGGGAAACTGGTTAATAGATGGAGATTGTAATGAGAGAGGAGGTGATGGTTTTAGCTTCTAGTCTTACGCCTCACAGCCAGATGTGATCCGAAGAGTAAGAAAACAATTATATTCTGCCACCTTTTGCTGGGTCTATTGGAAATCAATTAATTCTGGTTGATTTTGTAGCAGACAAAATTTCTTGCAAAATAATAATTTCTTGCAAAAGAAATTATCCTGGAGACCCTGAAGTAGTATGAATTGAGATGTCCAGACAGTACCAGTCTGTCTGTCTTGGCTCTGATGGTTTTAGATTCTGTATGCACAGGAACTGACTGATTCTATGGGAAATTGGTGGCTTAGAAGGGAAGACAGCCCCTTCAGCACAAAGGAATCCCTCTGGCTCCTGAGACACCTCACCAGGGTTAACTTCTGAAGAGGCTTCTTAGATGTTCTGTTTGTCCCCCTTGCTCAGCAGTTTGGATAAAAGTCATACCCATATCTAAAGTTATCTTGCAATTTCACTTCAGGCAGTTTTAAGGAGAGCTCTTCAAAGTGTAAACCTCAACCCTAGATCGAAACAGGAGATTGTGAGGTGTACAGGGAACCCCTTGTTGTCTGTGTTGTTGACATCCAGGAAGCCAAAGCTTCGCTAAGCTGCCTTTGATGTTAAAAAACCAAACCAAACCAAAAAGACACAAAAAACCCTCCAAAACAACAAAACAAAACCCAGGGAAAAACACCTCCATCAACTGAATAGAATGGGTGAGTATGGTGGTAAATGCCTAACAAAGTGATTTAGGATTGCTGGAAAAGGATTGTTCCACTGACAGTTTGTAATGGTTATGAGCAAGAAGGTGACAGGCAATGTGGCTGCCTTTACCTAGAGCACTGAATGTTTTATCTGTTTTATGATGTTCCGTCTTTGGTAATCTAGTGACCTCACTGTCCGTGCCCATATGCATTTACTAAGTTTGGGGTTTGTTGCTTTGGTTTTTTCCTTGGAACATTGCTGCCTTAGATTGCAAGCATTCATTGCGAGTGCTGAAATCTAATCCAAGAAATGTCTTTTTACGTCTGTGGAATGCTTAGTGTACAAAACTTGAATTACTGCTGACAAATTGTTTACCTAATGGAAATTAGTATTATCTTCCTGGATTCCTAAGGATGAGACCTTTGAAGGCAACATCTGAAATGTTTAATAAGAATTGTTGTTCATTGTTAGCTCAGTAAGTTTGCAAGCAGCTGAACAAATAGCTGAATTATTATAAAATGGCTCTATAATTCACAGGGGAACTAAATGCTGCAAGGTACATTTGTTTGGGAATGCATTTTTTTTTTTTAATTTAAATAAATTGTTTATGAAATCTTGTGAACAAGATGCCAGTAAGGATTTTTATTGGGTTTCCGGTGGTATGTTTTTCAAATCCAGAAATGGAGACCAAGACCAGCTTAAGTATTGCAGTGCTCCCACCCAACATTTAGATTTAGATTTATTTAGATTCTTTTGCCTCCTTAGTGAGGGCAGGTATTTCAACCCAGTTCTGTGGCATGAGGTACATAGCTTGACTCCTGACTTCTCTTGACATTTTTCCTTTCTACCATGACTTTTTTTTCTTTTTAAGGAATACCTTTTGTTAGGTGAAATGAAAGAGGAGAGGTATAGGAACTCAATTTTTATCTTATTTCCAGTAAGATCAAGAGACTGGGGAACCTCAATGGGTTTAAAATTCATATTCCAGTTAAATGACTTCTAGATCTTGGAAATTTTTCCAGAATCATCACAAGAAACAGATTTTCTTCTCTATGGCTTCCTGGCTAAAAGTGGAAATGTATAGCAAACCGATTAGGCTCATGTCCGAAGCTGTCCTCTGGATCTTGCCAGACACAGCAGGTCATGGAGCTAATTTAGGCTATTACTAATTGTTTACTCGAGACACAGAAAAGAGCTTGGAACGAGGCAAGTGGTCTCGCATGTTGGAAGTGCAATATAGCCAGAAGAGATGGGTTAAAATTGCATTGGAAGAGTCTCAGGCAAAATCAGTGCTCAGGAAGGAGAGGAGAGGTGGAGGAACATGCTTTTTCCTATCAGATTATGTGTTGACTCTGGCTCACAGTAACTTTTAATGTATTGTTCGCATCAGAGTTGGACATTTCCATTTGGTGTGACTAATGCTTTTTGTGCTTTGTTTAACATACCTCAGACTTCAGAACAATAAAAGCATGTCTGTGCTGAAGCAGGTGAAGCTTTCAGGATCTTTCACCCCCTTCTTCTTGTCCTAATTAAAGCCAGAGTGCTCTTTTTCTCTTAGGTTCACACAGAAAGAAAAAAATTTCCACAGAGTTCTGTAGTGGAAATACAGCTCTCATATATTGCTGTGGAAATTAGGTTAAGTAAAAGCAGGGGCTCTTGGCCTCTTTTGTACATGTTTCTTGATTGTGACTCTTCTGTTTCTGCTATTACTTTGGGTCAGAGCAGGAGTAGCCAGGCAGTGGGTATGGAATTAGAAATTTATTTTTTACACATTGCTGAAACAAAAGCTTCTCCTTGCTGAAAAATTGATTACTGAGTGTTCCAGCACCTTATAAGATATTTATATGTTCTCCTGAGTCCTGTCTCTTCCTGTTATCAAAGTGCTGTCTTGAGAGCAGTTCAGGCGAGAGAGCTGCTCGGCTACGCTCCGTAGTCTTCCTCTCTGCCAAGAAGTCTCAAGACGGCACTCAAAAACAAAGAGACATACTCTAGGGAAAGTATGAATATTAGATCACTCTGGTTTAATCATTTGGGATGCAGTGGCCTCAATTTATGCATCTGACTTTTTGGGGATTTTGTTGTTGTGGTTTCTAAAATGTGTCTCAAAATTGTCAAATTGTTAAATCAAGGGTTCTTAGAGGCATTGGAGATCCCAGATGGGTAATGCTTCTGTGATACTGTTGTCCAAGGTCTGTGTCCAATGTATAAAGAATTTGATGAAAAAGTCAGTTATCTCTTACTTTAATGGCTTTTTATAACCTTTTCACTGTGTTTTTTTCCCCCTTGTCTTTAAAACAGAGAGAAAAGAATAATTTGTTGGATTTGCTTCATTTGGGAATGCACAGGATAGATGATGGCCTGATTAAATTGCATCCTAGAGTTGCTCATTCGTAAAGGAGAAATACTTGCTAGCATCAAAACTATTACTTAAACATAATGGTTGCTCCGTTGCTGCAGCAAGGGCTCTCCCAGGGCAGACAGCTGAAGGAAATGTGTGTGAAGCCCAGCTAGAGCCTGTGCTGGTGTTCCCAGCTGCACCTTCAAAGTTACTGTCTTGAAACCTTACGTACAAGTGAAGGGAAACTGAGGTAAGTGGCTTTTCCTGCTTTGAGATGGTGTAGGGAATGTCAGCTTAGGACGTGCACATTTTGTCTCTGCTTCCTCTGGCTTGTCTGTGCAAGAATCTTTATAAATAATTGTGGCATAAGAATAGGAGGATCCAGGAGGCTACGTAGTCTGCATGTTTGTTGCTGACCTCAGTGTCCATCTGTGCCTGATTTGGTTCCTGGGTGGCATGTGAGGAAGCTGGGGACCCATTTTAAAGCTCACGGGTCTCTCAGTTTTTACAGAAGTTTGCTCTGTGCCTGTATTGCAGTGAAAATGTTTGAAGTCCTCAGGAAGAAAAAGCTGGTACTATTTATTTGTATGCAAGACAGCTGAAGTATCAGTAATACTAGTGCTGATAATCTGACTCTGTCAACAGAGCCTTTCAGAGCAAAACTTCAAAGAAATAAATGCCAAAAGCTTGTGTTGCAGTCTCTGAGTAGTGAATGTGCTGAAGGGCAGTTGTGGAATTTGACATCATGGTGATGCTGGAGACAAAGAGTGGCTTTTTAATATTGGGCATGGGGTGGAAGGTTTGATATTTTGATCAGGGTAAATAAACTGTCTTCTGCCTTCTATACCATTTGTGCTTTTTCTCCCTCTTGGTCCCACTGCTACCTCTGTTCTGTCACCTGCATTTTAAGTTACTATGTTTTTATTTATGACTTGGGTTGTTCGTGCAAAAACCACATTTGGGTGCCTTGTTGTGGCTGATTGAACTAATACTTTTGACATCAAATTTGCAATATGAAGCTACAGAGGAAATTAGGGATGTGGCTTTCCAGCTTATTCTGTTTCCTTTTTTTTTTGTAATGATTTTGGGAGTGCTGAACTAATTAAAGTGGCCAGTCTTTCAGTATGTAGTTTAGTCTCAGACAAAATTAATATCATGCTTCTACCCACTCTAATTTCAGAGAAAAGTAATTTAGTAGTAGTAATGTTAAAAAAAATCAAAGCTAAGTTTGCTGAATTGGATGTATCTCTATGGAATGGGGCTTCTTTCTTAACTCATGGGTTCAGATTAAAATGAAATAAATACCCATAATATTTCTAGAGATTTTAGAGTAGATAATAATTTCATAGATTACTGAAATTCAGCCACTCTTGCTTGAGTAAGTATAGAGCTCAGAGCTGGAAGCTGCTTAGTATTAAAAGCTGAAAAAGTGTTTTGTGTCTGAAGATGCTGTAGAAAGATTCAGCTGGATCCGAAGGTAGTAACTCAAATTGGAATTTGTCCCAGATGCTGGGACTGATACCTTTAGTATCATTAAAAAAAAAAGTATTCAGTCAGTAGCTGACATTAAAGTCTGAGAGATGCCTTAATACTGTACTGGGCAAGGGATTTGATCTTACCCAGTGAATTACCAGCACAGCTTCTGAGGCACACCACACCTACTTTGGAGTTCTCCCATCTACTAATTGGACTTGTCCTTGCAAAAATGTTAATTCAGGTTGAGCTGTCTTTAGGATTGTTAATGGCTGTACCCAAAAACTGTGAGTCATTGGATATACTCGCCTTGCCTTCAGCAAGCTTTTGATCAGAACTTGTGCTGCTACAAATGAAAAGTCACTGGATTTTTCCTGAAATATTTTTTTTTAATGAAGAAAAACGTGTGTGTATGTTTGTGTGTGTGTGTTTTGATGTTTGCTGAGCTATATTTATTCTTGAGTGGCAGCTCTAAATGAAAAGAATAAGTGAAAAAGTCAAAGTCTATTTTTACCGAGAGGCCACATTGGGTATGGTAGGAACTGGCATAATCTTGGGTGTTTTTTAAAGTTAGGGCAATATGATTATTAAAATTTGAGATCTGCCACCACAAGGAAGATAAAGCTGGTTCAGTGGAGAGCTTCATGCCTGAAAGCACAGGCTGCCAAGATGATCAGGAGCCTAAAGCATATGTCCCATGAAGGCTTGCTGTGGGAGCTAGGTTGTTGAGCAAGAGGAGATTCAACAGCAGCCTGCAGAGGATTGAAGAGGAATTACAGAGCTGAAGGAGCCAAGGACTTCTTGGTAAAGCCAGATGATCTAACAAAGAACATGGGCTGGGAATTACAGCTTAGGAAGCTAGGACTGAATGCTAGGGAGAGAAAATTTCACTAGAAGGGCCATGCTGCACTGACTGTGTTACCAGAGGGGCAGGATGTGATATCTGAGGAGGTTTTCTGACCATCGCAGCCTGTTCTGGAGGGGACTGCAGGTGAAAGGCCCTTCTGTCCTCCCTCCTGGCCAACCTGGTTGTCTAGGTACACTTCTGAAAATGGGCAGAAGTGACTTGAGAAAATAAAGGCTGTAGCACTTTCTACTATCTCTTGCCTGTTCTCTCACCTTGTGGGAAGGGATTGGCAGCTGCTCGTGTCATTCAATGACATCATTCTAATTTGCTTTATATAATAAGATTATTTTCTCTTTGGTTGTTGAATCCTTCTAGATATGTCCAACAGTAGTATGAATTCTTTCCATAATTTTGAAGCAGAAGACTGGGAGAATTTTTTTTTTCAATTATATAAGCCTAAGTCCTCTATATGCAATTTCTGAATATTAATATGGTAGAAAGTTAACCAAGAAAAGGAAATTTAAGAGTAGTAACCATTAAACTGCTAGATATAAGCAGTATAGAAAATGTCCTCTATTAGTAAATGCTGTATTCATATGGGCAATATTCATATTTTGCATGTAAACCATAAAAGTGTGTGCATATATATGTGTATAGCATGCATTTTATATGCATAGGGTTTTGCATAAGTACAGGATATGAATATATGTGTAGGATTTATCATATTTGAAAAGAGAGGGAGAAATTTCACAGATCTGGGATTCTGTTTTTCTTTCTTACTTCACTCTGCCTCAGTCCGTTCAATGAAAACTATTAAAAGTACTGCTTTTCCTGTATCATTCCCATCCTCTCTCAGTCACGACTTCTTGCTAGTACAGTTTGCCAGAAGATAACTCATGTTTTGTTTTTGAGAAGGCTTTGGCATTTATTTCTGTTCTGATGCCAGGGAAAACCAAGACACTATAAAAATACCGAAAGTGAAATGAAGATGCTCCTCTAGAGTCATCATCCTGGAATTAAAATAAAGTCATAATCATATTGCATGAAAGCATTTCTGCACTTATGTGGTATAATCTTATAAACTTAAGGTAGTAATAACATTGCTGTAAGTTTTGAAGAATCAGATAACTAAGTGAACACCCCACCCTAACTGAAGCTTGCTCCAAGTGCCAGGTCTGGTTTCCACTGATCCTGCAGGCAGGCACTTGGGAGGAGCCCAGGATCAGCACTGTCCCCTGGACACAGCCCGCTCATTGTTTTTAATGACCAGTATAAATCTATATTAATAAATTGAAGACATCACTCCCTATATTTGTCTTTTTGTGTCTAAGCAGACTAAGTCTAGCCCTTAACCTGTTGGTTTGCTGTGTCAAAGCTAAGCTACTCAGTTCCTGCTGCATATGTTTTTCTGCTTCTACAGCTTCTTGTCTGTGACCACTTTCCTTCGTTCTTTTCCATCTGATACTTCTTTTTGCCCTATCTTTCTTAGGCTGAAAGCCTTAACTTCTAAAGGATTAAGAAAACTCACAAAACAAAAACGACAAAACTGAAAATAGCTCTGCAAAAGTCTGTTAGCATTACTGCATCCCCTTTGGCATATTTTCTGCCTATTCTTTAGAAGAGGAATGTCCTTTCTGCCTGTGCCTGCACAGCACTTACTCTAATGGCCCCTGACTTGAACTCAGTCCTGGTTTCGAAGTGGGGAGAAGGAGCCCCATCCCAAGGGGAGACACTTATAATACTTTAATTACAGCTGTCTTGTAAAATGGCATAGCATTTACCTCCTGATAGATCGTAATGTTTTTTATTACTTGAGGTGTGCATATGGTTTATCATGTAGATGTAATTTTTAAAGCAAAACAAAGCGTTGTTGTATTCCTATAGAACTAGAAATCAAATGAAAGACCAACTGAAATCCTGATTAAAAGAATTGCTTCTATTCTTTCTGATACACAAATTTAAAACATAGCTAATTTGACTACACTCCTGTGTAGTGGTAACAGAAATCTGAAAATTTATTGTCTTTGTGTTTTGAATAACTATGGTTTGTGGAACTGCAGTTTAAAGCCAGTGGAGCAAACAGTTGTGGCTTACTGGGATTAACTGACTGTTTCTGAACCAGCCTTTGGGCTTGTGGAGTTGCCCTCTACCAGCTACCTCCTCTTCATCATCCCTAGTGCTTAGCAGGCAGCAGGTGTATGTACTCCACTAGGTCTTAAATATTCTTAAATGTTCTGCTGAGTCCTTGCTCTTCAGTGGCAAATAGTATGAAATTATATACTCTCTCTCTATATATATACATATATATTTGAAACAATATATTTTATAATTCTAAATGAGAACTTGTGCTCTAGAAGAAACTAATAAATGTTTCTCCTGCAGTTTGAACTGGGCCTGAACGGTCTTGAGGTGTTGTCTTGGTTTGAGACAAATTGGGAGGAAACGTCTGAAATGGACGTGTTTTCTAATAGAAGGCAGGTTTCAGCAGCCCCTCTCCCACCCAGGTTCAGAAAGAAATTTCGTGGAGGAAAGTGGAAAAAAAAGCTGTTTATTTACCAAGCAGGGTGCACACAGGCATGAGAGAATGAATGATGTTAAATAATTAAACCTCTCGCCGTGGAGAAGACCTGGTAGATTCAGAGTCCTTTCTGTAGGTGTGGCTCTGCTCTCTCCGGAGCTGGGGCGCGGCATAGGCCGCTCTGGGCCACGGTGTGGGGCCTCCCGGTGGTGGTGTTCCGGAGTGGAGCAAAGCTGAACAGTTCCAGGAGAAGAAGTCGTCACGGTTCTGGGAAAACTCCTTGCTTCAGCTAACGATCAAGAAGTTAGCTAAAAAGCAAGAGAATGCAGCTCTCTTCCTTGCTGCAGAGCCAAGAGCTGGGGAGAAGAGTGAGTGAGCTATCTGTTTTTGAGCACAGCTGCCGAAAGAATTCCACCCCCCTTCCCCCCGCTTTCCCTCGGATCTGGCTCAAAGGCACAGAGAGGCACAGGATTCATGTCTGGGCAATAAGTAGGTGATAGGGGATGCAGCATCATAAAGTCACCCCAAGACAGGTGTGCAAACAGAAAGAGGAGACAATGCCAAGTTCCAACACCTGCTTTCTGGTTTTTTTATTTCATTCTTCTTCAAAGTATTAAAATATTGATGGAAGTTTCTACTGTGCCAGTGTTTGAGGTCAAAGTCCTCTGATCAAATATCTGTGAGTTCTCCTTCTGTTGGGGTTTGCCTTCATGTTTGTTTGTATTTTACAATAGATGGTTAGTTTCCATTTCCTACCAGTCCACCACTCTCCTCTGAGACTGACAGATACAGTGATTCACATGGTAACTCAGGTGTTGTAGTGTTGGTGTTACACTGCCTCTGATTTACACAATGGCAACCCCAGCAAATCAGGACATTCTGATTAGCACTTGCTTAATGAAATATGGTTTTTTCTTACCTTCCCTATCAGTGCTAGACTCAAAGCAATTATAGGGAGATTGAAGGCTATATATATAAATGTGCTGAACTGTTTATTTTTACCGATGTGATCTCTTCCTGTCCAGACTAGCTGTCTTTGTTTTTGCTCCATTTGAGGAGAAAGGAACAGTGTCAACTAAATCAGAGGAGAAAACCCACAACCTGATAAAGTGTTATTTTCAGACTTGTAGAGTGGTGTTTATAATTCTGTGTGAAGTGGAGTCATTTGAAAGAGAAGACCTTCAGATTTCATTATTTAGATGGCTATCAGTTCTGCTGTTTTCTTGGAATACGTTTAAGTAGCTAAAACTGGCCCCCTCCCACCATGCTTGATCCGAGTAATGAAACAGCGCTAACATTACTTTGTTACGGACTTGGAAGTCAGTGAACTCAAGCACTTCCCTGTTTTGGTCATTAATCTTAAAGAAAATGTTTCCTTTATCAAGGAGATCAGTATTTTGTTTTAATATTTATAGAAATGCATCAAGAAATCACTTGAGAACAAAAAAATGGAAGGACTTTCTTAAGAGAGTCATGGATAGATCCCTTTTCTAACTTTAACAGAGTTTACTAGAGATTCCTGTTTTATAGTCCACATTATATACAATCATTATTTTTAAAATAATGTCATCTTTGTTTCTATTGCCCTAATTTATCTGAAATCTTATTATAGTGTATCTGTAGGAGATTTATTAACAATATCTTAAAGAAAACAATGAGCTGCAGGCAATTTTTTTTGTTTGCTTTTATCTAATGAGTCTGAATTTACCTCAGAAGAATTGGTGCAGGCAAATTACCTTCCCAGCAACGGTTTGCCTCTCATCTTGCTTCAGTCATCCTGAAAGGAGAGAGCTTGGCAATTGAACTGCAGAGCTTATTCTAAACTCTTTGGGTGTCACCTTAAACCAGCAGTAGAGCAAAAGAGACGAAGGGTTATCCTGTAGCCAGAATTTTAAAATAGCGTTCTGAAAAATGCAGCCCCGAAGTTTTTTTTTAGATATCCAGGTATTGTAAAGAAGTGATGCCTTGGAGATCTAATTGAGTTTAGAAAGGAGACTCTTGAGTGTTATTTTTGAAAATCAGGGCTCTTAAGGTCCAGAATAATTAGGATCTCCTCAATGTCTAAATAAAACCTTTAAAATTGGTAAATGCAAATAAAGACAGTATTTATAATAATTGAGTTGCATAACACAAATAAAATACGCAGAATAAAAAAGTAGTGCAAGGGAAAGCATTTCTTTAGAGTCAGAGAGATGTCAGGATGCAAAATCAAATGATGGATACTGTAGGGCTTGGCTGAAGTGTATGACATCTAATGACATTTTACAGTTATATTGATTATTCTCTTGCTTCTGCCAAGGAGCAACAACATTCTTGCCTGGTTTCTAGCTGAGCAAGCAGACTCAGTCTGAAATATACTTTCCCCCCTTTTATTTCACCCTTTTGCTTTTGTTACTTATTCTTTGCTCTTATCTTCTGTGTGTACTCAACAAAACAAATGTATAAGGACCTCAGACTTGTTAAACAGGGAGAGGAAATCCTGAACTTTTAACAAGTTTTGAGATCTTTAAGTAAAAGAATGGTATTTTTAGCATGTTCCAAGGTTTCCATCATCAGATCAAACGCAGTCTAGTTCATTCTCCTCAGCTCATGTCTGAACACTGCCTAATCTCAGCCCCAGCAAGGTAATGAGAGCACTGCCAGTTATGGCTCTAGTCAATTATTGCTTGTGTCAGTGTGGGAACCGTGTCATTGCAAATTTTCAGCTTGCAGTTTCTTCCAGATCTGCATGGATGGGTACTGAAGAGACCTAGAAATGGCACTGCCCTGGTTTAAGTCTTGACTTTGACCTCTTTGTTCCCATTTGAAGGCCTGGGTGTAACTTGAGAAGTTGCTGGGGTACTCTGCCTGGGTCTGGAAGAGGAAAGGAGGATTCATTTGTCTTGTATTCTCTAAAGTTCCTTGTGCTCCCAACCTGGTCTTTCATGGTGAGGAAAATGGCATTTTCATCTGCCATTGGCAGTCTCTAAAAATAGAAAGGTCTATTCTGTAAGCAGAATTTCTTAAATTTCTTTTGCTTATGTTTCTTTTGGTGATACTTCTTTTAGGATTTTGAGATTGAAACTGGACAAAGCAAAGAGAGCTTAATAATAAAAAAAGTTCTTGTGGATCCACATCCTGCTTTATCTTAGATGGAAACAACTTGAGAGGAACGAATCGTGATGTAAAAAATCCCTTCCACCAGAAAGGTGATAAGCTATAGCCGAAAACACGTTTGCATGTATTTGACCCTGGTTTCTTACAGCAAGAAATCTTTTATAGAATTCTCATTGTGGAGCTGAGGATCATAATCCTTCCTGCATCAAACAATGAACAAATCTCTGTTCAAATACAGTCTGTCACCTTTGATAATACTGCCTCCAAATAGTTTATACTGTGCTGGATGTGCCATGAAGAGTGGGGGGAGATGGGGGGAAGAGGATCGAGGGAGATTAGCCTTTGTCTGCTGTCTGAAGAAAAGAACAAAGTCCTACACTGCATGTTAAGGGAAAGAATTTGGATTGTATAAAATAGGTCAGAGACGTATTTAATTTTAAAAAGCTTGGGTTGAGAAAGGAGAGAGTATAAAATTTTCCATAATGGCAATCAGGTAACCCTGAAATGTAGTGGTTATGAAATAATTACACCCCAGAGGGATTAGAGGCATCCACCATTGCCTGTTGCATTGTAATGCCTCAGGGATGGGATTAACTTATGATAATTAAAGCTCTTACAGTGGAAATACAGTATGAACACACGGAGTCTGAAGAAGTTTCAGGGTTGTGGCTCAGTACAACATCTGATGTTCATGTTAACCTGTGCTATAAACATCCACTTTTTTAATATGTGTTTCCTTGTTGTTTTACCCTTAGTGAGTGGCTTGATTATGTTTCCTGGGACCTGAATGATTGTTGAATGCCTTGGGATTGCATTAGTGCGGTGCTACTGCCAGAGCGATTATCCAAAATGCAGATACCCTTGATAAGGACTCCAATAGCTTCCCTACTTGCTGGTTTTAAGCAGCATGGAGGTAGGGATCATACTCACTGTCTGGTCTTCAGAACAGTAAAGCTGTGGAAGGCATGTATGCTGCTTAGGAAGGACAATGTCTGTATGGCTCTAACTTTTGTAAAGGTTAGTTGGTACCAAGTCAGAAATGTTCCCATTCTCATTTACTTTGATCCAATGTGGGTGCATGCGTAAGTGGAGATTTGTCACTCTCCATGTATAGACCTGTGGAACATGTTGCAGTCTACTCTATTTAACAGAAGTGCTCCCATCAGTTTTCTTTCAACTCTGAGAAGATGATTCCAAAGAAAATAGTTTAATTTTTCAAGATATTAAGAATGCTAAAAGAAGGGGACCTTGTCTTCACAATATAGATGTGGATATTAAGAAATCCAAGCATTGAGAATTTATTTTAAGATTAGTCCCAACCTAAATATTATGCTCCCTTTTTGTAATTTCGTATAATCCATTTGAAAATTGGATAAACTCCTCTTCGACAAAGAAGTCAGCGTGGTACAAGAATGTCAATATGAAAAGGATCGGCATTTAAAAATCAATTTTCTGGATTTTTTTTTCAAAGGTAATTCTTAGACTCTTCTCAAACATTCCTTTCTACTTCATACAAACAGTCTGAAATACGAAAAGAGAAATGCAGTTGTCTCAAAGTACGAATTTTCCATACATGAAATTCTGTGAAACGCTTTTTCTGTTTTTACATTTGCATTGCACCGAAGAATCTAAACCCAACCATCAGCACAACAGAAGTGCAATGGGCATTGGCAGTGGCTTTTTTCATATGGTGTTGTCAGTAAACTCTTCTGAAGAGGCATCTTAGTTACTTTTACAAAGAGAAAAGTGATGTATTACAGACTAGGTAGTGGTGCAAGACATGTCTTACCTATGTGTTTTAATCCCCTTAGGTGTGTACTAGCGGTTTAGGTTTATTGTGACTTAAACGCAGTGGATATTGTTTGTAGTATTGTGGGCAATAGCAGGTTTACCAGAAGCACGTATTTCTCAAGAGGATACTGTGGGGATGGGCCGCTCCCTCAAAGGCTGTGAGTAGGATGACCATGAACATTTGATGTTCTGTATCAGATGTAGCAGTTGGCTTCATTGGCGCTACGGCAAGTGCTGGGCTCTGCCTGCTGGTCAAACCTTACGGGTGACTTCTTTGGTGACGGATGCCTGTTGTGAAGCTGTCATCTACTCAGAGAGAAATAACTCTTGATTTTCTTGTAAGGCTGAAGATGCGCTGCTGGTGTCTGCTGACCTCTGCATAACCTGTTGAGGATGGGGTAGTCATGTTTAGTAAGTTACAAGATTTACCTATTACTTACGCTTCAAATGTGGGCTAATTTCCCTGTGAAATCTCTGTAAGCAAGATTCAGGTTTAGATGCTTTTGACTCCTGCAAAGTTAACACTACTTAGTTTATTCAGAGATGTTTTTGTGTTTCGGTTGTTAGTGGATTTATCAAGAACGCGTATCTTACCAAAGGTGAAATCTGACTATCTTATGTTACATTTCCTTTTCCCTTGATCTGATTCAGTACTCTGACATGTATATGTCATTAAGTACAACTAGGCTTATGCATGTCTGTGCAAAACAACATGTTTCTATGCTTATTTGTGTTTATTGACTACAACATGAGAAATACATTGTTTTCGAACAGACATTTGTATCCATTGTTTGTCTTTGGCATGGCAGCAGTTCCTTATTTGTGGGTTGGTTGAGTACGTAATAAACCTTTCTCTCCTTGAACTGTGAGGAAGAAGGCTATAGAGGCATGGCTTCCTACACAGTCAAAGTGCACTAGTTGTTACCAAGACTTAAAGGAGCTTGACTTGTCGAATCATTATTATCTCATTTTCTTTCAGTTAGTTACTTAATGCTTACTGCTGGTACTGGAGACACGTTGAGATCACTATGAAGAACATTTGGAGGGCTTTTTCTACTTAAAAAAGTATGAAGATATTGTTCCACTATAGTGGAGACCACCAGAATGTCTGAAACATAATACCTATGGAGTATCATGTTTATACCTTTTCATACCTCTTCCTACCCTGGAGCTGAATTAGATGAGATGGAAGCACAAGGGGGTATTTCTGGTCTGTAGTAATTGTATCCAGCTGATCAGTACAAACAGCTTCTTAAGATGGCCCTCACAGGAATGACTCTACCATGCGAATAAGCTTTCAGAATAAAAGATATAGCATTTTAATATAAGAATTTCTTTCCTATATTCTGTGGTGCTGGTTGATCTTGGTGCTTTGTGCTCTTCTGCCCAGGTTAAGGTAGTGCCCAGTGTGATGGGATAAGGTATGAGCTCACAGAGGGTTAGCTGCCTTTCCAGGAGCAGTGTGGGAAGAACCTTTGCAAACATGCTTATTTACTTCACTTTGAAAGCATTTATGAGTATGCTTGGGAATTGGTGAAGAAGAGGTACTGAGCTGTAAAGTTGCTCATCAGCTTGCCATTCTCTAGCTTACTGTGTCTTCAGGCCCCACCACATGCACATGGGCTGTTTGGGAAGAGTGAGGCATCTGAGGCCCTGGGATGTCTTACAAGTCAAACCACCAGTCCTTATTCAATTTCCTAATTTGTTTATTAAGTAGGACAACTTGGTGTTTGAAGGCACTTTTTTCTCCCTTTCTCTCTCTTAGCCCTCTCTCCCCTACTCCACCTCTCTCACCCTTTCTTTCTGCTTAATCATTTTTAGATAGGTTTTATTTCTGTTGAGCAGAGGGTGCTCTCTGAAGCAGTATCGAGTGCAGTGCTTTCCCACAGGGCAGAGTTTAGTCAGCAGTTTCACTCAGCTCATCTGTACTTCTTCCTAGTCTCCTAGGTGTGAAGATCTGAGAACTCTCAGACTTGTGTAATATACTGGACAAAGCCGTTTTACAGTGACCTTTTGATAAGGGTACTAGACCATTGTTTACCTAAGCTGCTCATGTATTTGAATTAGTTGAAGGTTTTGGTGGTTTGGGGTTTTTTGTCCCATTTTTTGAGTGAGACTGAGGCCAAGAAACCTCTTTCAGAACTGTCTACAAAAATGAGCTGTGTTTTTTGGGAATGGATCAGTTATACTAATCAAATTTTGTTAATGAAATTGTTGGTGTTCACTAGGTGCTGAAATACTTTTAGGAATTCTGATTGCCACCCAGTGCGGTTTATTAAGTCTGAGGATCTTTAAAAGAAAAATTCAGCAACTACAAATTGACTCAATCACCTTCGAGCCTTTTGCTCAAGATAACTCTGTTCTCATAGCCTTCATGCCATGTTTAACGGACTCTGGATTAAAAACAATGCACAGTGACCTCCAGGCAGACAGGAAAGTTCTGTCAGAAATACCATCGCTGAAAGCTCATCTTACCAGTTACTTGCTTGAGGCCTGCAAAGATTTCCGTTATTTTGGACAGTAGAAATCTTACAACTTATAGTCTTGGAGTATTTTATCAGATATATATGGATATCTTTATTTCCTGAACATTGTATTAAAAAGATGGAGAGCAGCTGTTTTTTCCTGGATGGTATCTTTGTTTTTCCTTATGGAGAGACCTGAAGGTGGCCAGGCTTCCCATGAAGGCTGAAGAACTGACAATTCTACTTCACATGAAAAAAAGGAGAAGTTTGGAAATATATTTTCTTTCACATTGATTCTCCAGAAAATTTAGTTTGAATGTGGCATGACATATCCTTTTAACAAGACTAGCTTACTTAATTCCAAATTTTATGCATATTGGAAATCTGTAATGGAAGGAGTAACAAGATGATTAGTCAGGAGAAACTCACCTGTGCTGCTAAGTGCAAAACTCTGTTAAATATACTTTTTGCATGCTCTTGTTTCTTGTTCATCTGCAATTTATTGTGTTTACAATGTATGTCTTTCTTAAAGGAAAAATGGATTTTTCTGGAGGATGTTCAAGGGAGTGTTGCTTCTGTCCTGGGAAATACATTTAGGAGCCACTTGGTCTGAGATGATGTCCAGGTGTCACAATGTGCCTTGCTCCGTGGTCCCCAAAGCAGTGGTGAAGGGCTCTAGGCTTCAGTGCTTTGTCAGGATAGATTGCATCATTCACAGTTACTGAAGACCTGGCTTGGGATTGCTGCTAAGCCAGATACTGCTACAAACTTTCAGGCATAGTTTATGTTTCTTAAGTCAGCAATGAATGCAGAAAAAAATGTTTCATAATTCAGTTTTGTGTATGATAACCTAATCGTGTTACAAAAGCAGCTCTGATTTTATGCCCTTGTCCCTTCCTATCATTGTCTACCTAGGATTTGACTATATATATAAATAAATGTATATGTATATCTATCTCAGTAGATTGTTACTGTTATAACAGTGCTACACCTTTTCCTCTTTTTCTGAGACAGTGCTAGGGTTCATAAATGCAACTGCAAACATAATATGATCTTCATTCAAATCATGGTAGATCTACATGGAAGTGCTCTGAGAAATAGAAACCAGAGCTGAATTGGAAGGGCTAAGGTTTTGTCACAGTGCCAACAGAAAGTTCAGATTTTATCTGTTGTTATTACTTTAAAAAATTACATGCAAACCTAAGAAGTATGTTAAAGGAAATAGAATGGCGCCAATGGCAAAGTGCTTCCCCTCTATGCTGGTGAAAATTCCACTGATGAGTGGTTCCTGATGAAGATCTGAACAAATGATATGTGGTTTAGTCCTATCCATATTTATGGAAGAATTGGAACGATAGGCCTAAGACTGAATTTGGCAATTTGCCTGCCTGCCATAACTGAGTAAACGAAACAACTTTTGCATACCACAGCTGGCTGAAAAAAATGCATGTAAAAATTTTGCTGTATTAACCATCTTTAGTGTTTGAGTTCCAAACTTTTGGATAAAATTTCCTGATTTTCTTGTTCTTGTCGAGGAAATTGAATGCTTTTGCAATGATAATGCTACCCTGAATGGCAAAATATTTATGCAGGCACAGTCTTTGTCCTTCCTCATAATGTCTTAGGAGTACTTGTGTTCAAAAAAAGGATGTAGTAATCGCAGATTTTAAGTAAAGGCTTTAAACATGGCCTGGTAGTCACACTTTGGTGATGAAATGTTGAAGAAAGTGTCTATGATGTTGCAAGACCTGCTGACCTACATCTAAATTTGTCTTTCCTCTGCTTGTCTAGAAATGCTGAACATTTATGGGGAGCTGTTCAGCCTCTGCTTATTATCTTCTTAAATCCTTTTAAGTGGACTATTGCTCGTAACCAGGATAGCTAAGTCAGGAAACTGCAGCAGGGCTTGCTTATATTTTGGAGGTGGCCCTTGATATAATGAGCTGAGGTTTGGACCTCATATTGTCCATGAGAGAAGTGACAACTGCTATACACATGCACTTTACTCTTGACTTACTGTTGTCCTTTAACTCGAGGCTTTCAAGTTGGTTTGGTTTATGTTGGCTTTGGAAAGCAGCATTAAGAAGAGAGAGCTCGCATTAGTGCTTGTTATGGTCACTTGAATGCTGAAAGAAGAGGCAGCAGGCTTCAATTTCTGTTGTTGCCACTTCTACCACTGACCAGCTCAAACATCTTCAGGAAGCGATTTAACTTGTTTTCTTTCTGTTCTCTTAGCTCTTTTCTTAGAGTAAGTGTAAATTGTTGTGAGTTTTTAACTATTGAGAACTGTTCTTACATAATACTAGTCTTACCGTTTGCTCTTTTACTGAATCACCATGAGATTGAGCATTGTGAGAGCCAGGACCTTAGAAGGGAATGTTTAGGTATGAATAGGAAAAAGCATGAACAGCAACTTATAGTTACTTTGCAGAGCTGACCTGTTGAATTCAGAAACAAATCTGAGCACAAAAATATGAAGCAAGTGTAGAAGTGGATTTGTATTGCAAATAACATAGTTATGTTCTTAGGAAACAATACAAAGCTGCATTTTTGACAGCCCAGCTGGATACTTCTATATCAGATATAAATTAAAGTTTCTGACATTTAATACTGTGCTCAGGAGTGTGCTGCACTCAGAATAAATGGTACTGTTACTCTTTGGACTGCAGCAGTTAGCATTTCTAAATCTTGAGTAAGGTATGCCCCTAATGACAGAGCACTCAATGCTGGCTAAGCTTGGCAGGTTTTCTGCTTGATAGAAAAGTGGGTTGCCCAGAGCTCTCTAAATATTTGCTAGCTAGGGATCAGCGAGCAGCACACAGTGATAACACGTTCACTGATGGGAATGTACTCTACCATACTGACTTGTTCTGTGCAGGCAGATGTGAGATTGAGCACCCAGCTGTGAGGGGCTGGTGCAGCCCAGTAACATTGTTTCCAGTCTATCGTGAGCTGCAGATGAAGCCTGGCTGTAATTTTGTTAACTTTTTACTCTGATTTTTTGCTTCCCATGAATATAGATGCCAGCAACCTACCCTTCTGGGATGTTCATAAAATCATAGAGTATTCTGAGTTGGAAGGGACCCACAAGGATTATCAAAGTCCAACTGCTGGCTCTGTACGGGACAGCCCTGAGAATCCTACCATGCACCTGGGAGAATTTTCCAAAGGTTTTTTGAACTCTGTCCTGGTGTCTCTTCAGGACGTCTCTGTTTTCAAAGTAGCCAGCAGTTCCTCCCAATTCAGTATCAGCAGCAAACTTAGTCAGTCTTCAAGTCCTGCATCCAAGCTGTTTATGAAGATGCTGAAGAGGACTGACCCTAAAATGGAGCCCTGTGGAGCCCCACTAGTGACGGGTCACCAGTCTGATGTCACCCCATTCACTACAGCCCTTTGCGCCCAGCCCATGAGCCAGTTGCTCACCTACTGAATGACATGTTTATCCAGCTGTATGGTGGACATTTTGTCCAGAAGGATGCTGGCAGAGACAGTGTCAAAAGCTTTTCTGAAATCCATAAAGATTGCATCAACTGGCTTCCCTTGACCTCATTTCAGCATTTCAAGTTGAAATTACTGTGTTTAGGGAACTGAAGAGCTTGGTCAGCTTCGTGTTGGTGTTGAATACTTAAAAATGGGGTTCATAAGAGAACAGACCAGAATGCATAGACTAAAATGTGGTATGGAGAGCGTCATGCAAGTACTTCGTGCTTTACTAGTAGTTTGCTTTTCAGAATTTGTTTGATGTTTATTTTAAAAGTTGCACTAAATGAGCACACATGCTCCATTACCATAATTTTTACACTGGCTCTGTGCAGCATTTTGTATTTTTGTTATTTTACTTCTTAATACAAACCCTGTAGTGAACAGGGCTTGGAAAGTGCAGCTTTTAGTACAGAGCTAACAGAACCTAAAGAATGTTGCTCCAATTGCGCAGTGCACATTACCCTCCTCTTACTGCTTGTGTTCTAGTTGTAACAGTTTCACCTTAAATTACAGCAAATAAAAATAAAACTGCTCTGGAAAGTTCTGAGACCTTGTCAGAGAGCTCCATATTCATATACCCTGGGCTTCTGGGAATTTGCTGTTTGTCTGCCCCAGAGTTCTTGATTTTTATATCAGTGCTTGGGCTTGAAAGATGGGCAGGAGGAGCTCCCTGAAGGCATGTATTTGTGAGAAAAAAGATGTGAAAGACTTCAAGAGTTCCTGTTGCTTGAGAAATCTGTCTAATTTTTCCAAAGAGCTTGTAAAATAAAATCGTCGATGCTTCTTCTCTCTGAAATTTAATGTGATCGGTAGAAAGGGTGCAAAAAAGGAGATTGTTATTGAGAGTTCCTTGGCTTTTCTGCTGGGAGGTGGTAAAAGGGACATTTCACTTTTGTTACTGTATTTTTTTCTCATTATCTGATTCCATGTCCATATAAAAATTATTTTTCCTTTCCACTAATTTATAGAAAATTTCATTTTCTTTAACCACATTTTGTCTGGAACAGGAAAGCAGTCCAGAAAGAATTTTAGTATCTTCTGCAGAGAACTGCAAATTCATATGCATGATTGTTTCATCTTGGTGCAAATGTATTGCTACAGTACTTGTAAAAGAAAATGCTGCAGGAGTCAGATACAGAACAGCACAAGGGAGAAAAGCTGTGCCATGCTATTGCTGGTTTCCAAGCATCATCCAGGGCTTGCAGTGTCAGCCAGAACGTGTTGGCTCCATACAGAGTCCAGGGTAACTCTCTCCAGCTCTTTAGAGGCTCTACAAGGCCTTGGTGCTCTCTGGGGATGGTGAAGGAGCAGTTTCCTTCTGCAGACTGGCTCCACACCTGCCACTGCTGTGCAGCCCCACCCCAGGGCATATTATTGTATTTGTTAGGAGGAGTAAGCTGCTTAGGGCATTCTTCTAGAGATGGGGTTGTCTGTTGTCTTCTTATTTTGTTTGTTTATTTGTTTGTTTGTTTGTTTTAACTAAAGGTGATGGGTTTGGGTTTTATGGTTGTGTGGAGGGCTTTTTCCCCAGCTGCCATAAATATTAACTATCAAACTGCTCTGAAACTTTGAATGTTAATACAGTCCTGATCAGGCTGCACAAGGTATACAGGGATTCAGGTGGTTTGGTCAAAGGAATGTGCTGAATGCAGATTATATTGCAGAAACAAAAATATGTAACATAAGGATGTCCTCTATTGCTTGTGGGTTGTGTTGAGTGTTTCAAAAAGTGTTCTTAGTAATTATGGATTGAGGGCAAACTGATGGAATAAATGAGAGGTGCCTTGAAGCATCCTAAATGGTTGATTCTGAGAGCTTTTGTTCCCTGTGAAAATTGATTTTTAAGTTAAAGGACCTTATTATTTCCATGCAAGTGAAAGATATCACTCGGTGGACATGCTGCATACCCTCTTTGGTACTTCAAAAGCATCCAAGCACTTTTTAAGCACTTCATGAGAAGGTCAGGAACAGAAAATCCAGTTTCATATGAAAGCTATTTCCTAAACCTTACTTCTGTGTCTAACTAAGACCCTTCTGATTGTTTGTTTATTTATTCATTCTTTTTTTTATTGGGAAATGAAATTTTTGCACTGATTCTTGTGATACTCACATGAACCTGGGAGACACAGGTCTGTAGCCTTGCAATGTTCTGGTTAAATGTCCTTGCGTTAGGCTGAGAGAAGCTGTTTTAATCTTTCCTGCTGGAACTGCTGCACTCGGTATACATAATTAAACAGTCCTTAAGCAAGAGAAAGGCTTAGGTCCTGCTGCGTGAACAGGTTAACCCTTGGTGAGTTGAGCTGTCCTGATTTTAGAAATCTGTCTGCAGCCATTATTTGCTTAGTTGTGTCACAAATCCGTCAGATATAAATAAGGGGTTTACTTCATCTTTCAGATAGCCATTTAATTTTATGCCAGTGGGTTGATAGAGAAGCTGTGTTACATGATGCTGTAATAGTCTGTTGTTCTTGATTGCTCTGTTACAATAATGAGTGAAAATAAACCAACTGCTGTAAGGTTTGTAAGCTGCTAAATGGGCATTTAATTTTATGCGAGACTGTCTAGAGAGACGTTGCACTAATATGGCTTATGAATTGAGTAGTGGTGCTGTTTAAAGGTGTCTGCAGAAATAAAAGGAAATGGAGATGTTTATAGCAAATGTCTGACTGACAGCTTGCATGTTGGTGGTAGGAATTGCTATTAACTCTGACACAGAGGAGAGTTGTAGCCTTGTCAATGGAGGCTTTCCTTAGCTGTAAATGAGTTACATCAGAAAAATGGAGGATATGCAAGAACTTCAGAAACCATTTGAATGAATCAAAAATGTCCTTTTAAGGCTACAACTATTTTAAAAGAGTAATTAAATTATAAAGTGAATGAATGGTACACTTTAGGTTTTCTTTGTCTTTACTGATTAATGTAGATGCCTGAGTCTCACCGTGGTCTCATCTGAGTGATCAGCAGCAGTGATCTTTGAGCACTGTGGGTCAGATATCTGACATGTAAGGAGAGGTTACGGTTCTTGCTGTACTCTGAACAGTCTTTTTGCTTACATCAGATATGAATTTGGCCTTCTGCCTCTCATCCCATTGCAGTTCTTCTGTCCTGAACTATCAGTGAGTAATTACAGCAAGAGTGCTGTTCTATTGATTTTAAGCCCTTCAGGAAAGAAGCTTTTTTGAAAGGTTTTGGTGCAGACTCATTTAAAATCCTTTTTTTATTTTTTTTGTTTTTCATTTGTGTTGAGCCTGCTGTTACTGCTCTGGTGGTTACATGCTGGTCCCCAACAACTAAATCTGTCTGCTGAGCTGCACCAAGAGTAGGGGCTTCAGAGCTTTCTCTCACCTGATGGAGCCACAAGTAGGCTGAGAAGACAAACACAAGGCAGGGGGTAAGAAAGAACCCAAAACTTCTCAGTTTTGTATGAGCTGGGCCATACTCGGTGTGGCATAGGCTTTTCCTCTGGCTAGCTCAAAAGTTTCAGACATAGTCTCTACGTGTTTGTGGCTGCTGTCACGGTGCCATGGGTGCCTTTTTGGAGGTAGATCAGGATTTCTGGGTTTCTCTTCCCTGCCATGCTTCACATGGAGGAATAGATGCCACCATTTAGTACTTAGAGAGTGAGGAGCAGCTGTGCAGCCTTGCTGGATACAGACGTTTGGTGTCAATTGAGAGTGCAGGGGGTCGGGGCTCAGTGTGTGTTGCTGGCTCACAGTCATTGCGCTGTAACCCAGCGTAAAGCTCGGCTGGTGCCAGGACACGCTTTCCCCATCTTTCCTTGCAACATGTCCTTGTGCCTGGGATGCAGCAGGCAGGATTTTACCACTGAACCACAACTTTGTGTGTGAACATCCTCTGTCAGCCAGTGTCAAGTTGTCAGTTCTTCTGTACCTGTCTTCCTTGTTCATTCCATGAAAGTGAGGCACATGTAATACTAGGTAAGCAGTGAAATTACTAGGAGAAAATTTCTTATCAGTTGATTGGGGTCTTTCTGTTCTGCTTGTAAACTGTTCTTTTACTCTGGAAAGATCACAAATCACCTCACCGTTCATCTTGAATCCATCCCTTGTGGGTCCTTTGCTTCGCTGGAGCTCCCTTTACATGCAGGAAACCATGATGAAGAAATCAACAGGAATGAACGGTTGCAGTATTTGCACAGGCCTGAACCTCTATGACTGCATTTTAAACAAATTTGAAATGTAGAACCTATATAGTAGCTAGTGCACAATAACAAAGTGCTTTCCATTTAACCATAGTGTAGAAGAGATGTGTGGTAAGTGTAGGGTAATAAATGGCAAGTGTTTATACTTCTCAGCAACATCCGCCAAGTGCAACACAGGTTGCGATGTGTTTCATTATCTTGAGTTTTCTCACCTTTCAAAAGGTGTTTTCTTCAGCTGTCCTGATGTGGATTAAAGTACCCACTTACCAGAAACTCATTAACTATATAATTTTACATCTATTTTTCTGGTTCGAAATAAGTATTGATTTGTAAGAATATGCATGCTAATAATAATTCTATGCAACTGTTTAATTTTTTGTATCTAGAATGCTATATTTAGAATTTATGATGGCTTTATCTGTTGCTGTCCTGAAGGACAGTTTCACAAAGGCTTCAGTGTACTGTTGATTGCTGTGCTAAATGCAGCAAGGGTGGGAGGAAACCTGGGGTAGGAATGAGTTTGTTCTTTTATTTTGTTTTTTTTCAGTGTAAACCAATGATTCTTGCTTTTTTTTTTTTTTTTAAGGTGGAGAAAATTTACAGTAACAAAGTGTTGATGTTTTGAAGGAAGCTGTTCTGCTGAATATTTAGGTAGTATCTAGAAATGGTCTTATCCACTGTGTCATCATTATCAGTAAATCAGTATGCTGAGAATGGGCTGTCAGTAACTCAGATGTGGAGTTAGTGAAAGAAGTAATTCCATCCCTATCAAAACATAAAACATATTGAAATGCAATTTCAAGTTCATATTTAAATCTTTTTTTGCTGTGTCCCCTTAAATATAGAAATAAAATAGTTATAATAAAAAGTAAAGGTTGAAGGCAAAAGAGAAAAATGAATATTTAATTTAACTTCAGCAGTCTTGTAAGTCTTTTCTTAATGTTTATATTTGCTTTTGGACATGATACAAGGTAGTCTACTTCTGGAAGTACTGCAGTTTAAAATCAATTTATACTGAAAGATGTTTTGCCAGGATATACCAGTTCTGTAATGATATATAGCAAAAAAACCATCATTCTCTCCATTCCCTTCCTTTTTGGGGGATGGGAGCCTTGGATGACTACATAAAGCACTATAAGCTATTAATTTTTTAAAATTCTGAAATGGAAAATGTGACTTAGGTATGTTTTCACTCCTTATCATGCAGTAAAGCATTTGGGGCCAGATCTGTTGGTACTTTGGGTTGACAGAGCAGTTCTGGAGTTGATCAGTGCTTGTGCTGAGGTGTTCATGGACAATTTGGATTAATTTCTATTTTTTGGTTCATGTTATGGCAAAGAGATGAGTAGGCATTTATCCTAAGAGTAGATGACTGTAAATTGGTGATATAATTTCTGTGGAACATAGAGTGGGTTGAACCTCTCCACCTTTTCTCTGAAGTTAAAAAGTATTTTACGGAAGACCCATTCAGTGGATTTTCAGAAGTTTGGCAGTCCTTCCCTTAAAGCAATTAAACAATGAAATTAAAGTAGAGTTATAGAAAATCGTGATGAATGACATCAAAATATATCCACAAATCACTTCGGTGTGGATTCTATTGCTGTTTCAAAACATATCCTTCCTGTTTTCTAAAAAACTTAAAAAATCAGGTCATTCTCTGTTAGTCTGAGTTTAAGGAATTAAATAACTATATTAAAGGAGACTGTAGGATAGGTTTTCTGTGAGGCACAAATTCCAGGATCTGTGCTACTCTGATAATAGTCTCATGTTCATGTTATATTTGAAACTTTTCCAGCTTATTTCAAATTACTCTAAGCAGCAGGTCTCTGTACTATTCCTCTAGTAGACTGCTGAAATATTAGTGTTAGCAAACATTTCAACTTGCTCAGCTGTCTTCCAGCTCATCTCCTTAACTTCAGCAAACAGTTTCTTTCCCTTTATTGGTATGATTCTAACAAGCCTGTGATTTCCATTAGGAAGAAGGCTAAATGGATTGTGATTCATGCCGTGCATGGAAGTCTGGTGCTGTTATGAGAAGCTGTAGAAAGGAACAAGGATGGGGAACCTGTGACAGGAACCTGTCTGCCCTTGGCCACCTGAACATCCTTGCTTCCTTTTCTGTACTTTCTGGTTGCTGCATGGCATTAACCATGGGTATTGCACAGGTGGCCACTGGACACATGGGTACATAAGTATTTTTGAGCTGCACCAGACTCTCTGTGAAAGGGGATATTGAGGCAACCATGCTGTCCTGTCCTTGTTCCTCAGGGTACGGCAAGGGAAGGATGTTCTCCTCTTTTCCCTATCCCACAGGAGAAGAGAGGCCTTTGCAAGCCCAACCAAAGATGACTGGGAAAGAGGAAGGAAAGTGTAGGTCTTGATTTAACCACCAAACACTTGAGGTTCATCCCTCCTCAATTGGAAGGCCTTCCGACTTATCCCCCGCAACTGGATTATAGAAGGGGAATATCCTGGGAAGCATAAAGTTTTGGGCAGAGTGAGAGTGAGCTGTGTGTTAGTCTGTGCTGCCCTGAATGCATGCTGCTTGTGAGCGGCCACTGAGCCAACTTGGATCTGGAAGCTGTAGATCAGCACCTCTGTAGACACATGCTAATTGTGCACCCACCAAAAATGTTTGAAAATACATTTTGGGCTCTGTGAAAGCCACACCTCATCTAGGGATACTGAGGTTGCACAAGACATCTGAGATTAGAAAGGAGGTTGCAGTGATGAATGGGCTGCATCAGGCATGTGTCTTCTAGTTGAAGGTGGTAGGTTTTTTACCATCACCTGTAGATTGCCAGCATTACTGTTTTATTGCATTGTGAGAAATGGGTTTTGGAATGGAAGCTAGATGGAAAGGAAAAAAATTACTGATATTATTTATAAAACCTACTTGCAAGATTTACATTCTCTGTCCTATTTCTGCCAGTGATATTAGTGTTGATGAATTCTTATTTAGAGAAACACAGATCTTATTATATCAAGGGGTAAATATGCAGTGTGATACATGGGGATTAGCTATGCAAGTCATTATCTTTGACATGCTGTCTTTACTGCTGTTAGTCCTTCTCAGCAAAGGATCTTTTCTATATTTAAGCTATTCTAGCTGAAGAAAAAATGAGATGATTACCATACCCTCAAACCTCTTCTAATGATTTTTGCTAAAGTCAGAATAGACCTGGTCATATGAAGGAGCTGTTGGCTAATTTTGAGCATATATTGTACATTTGTAAAACAGCAACTGTGATGGTATTAGTTCATCTCATTTCTCTGGAGTGGTGACAAGGCTAATAAAAGACTAAATCAGATAATGATTTTTATACAGTAAATGTCTGCTGCTAAACAGCCCACTGACAAAATGACATGGTCTTTTAAAGCCTTTTAGCACATGTAAAGCCTCCAGGATTTAACTGATTTGCATGAAACTGAATCTTTCTCAGAAGTTTTCCCCTTACGACCACGCTTCATTTCCAGAAGGTAATTAAGCCCTTGGAGACAAGCTGAGTAGTAGGAGCTTTGTGCCACAGAAAATCCTGGAGGTGGGACTACCTGTCGCATGATGATAGCTACTCCCCTTAATGAGCTTCTTACTGCCAGCGTTGGTGTGTCCTTGGTAAATTGTATTTGCAATGTGCCTTGCACCCAACGATGCTCTGGAGGGGACTTGCTAACAAGAAGGTATTCAGTTCTGCCACTGCAATGACAGAAAGACCAGGGTGATTTTCCTCTTCTTGCTGGAGTTTAGCTTTGCTGACTAAAGTTAAATCGCTCTGCCAAGGATGAATCATTGGTAGCTCATAAAAATAATTTCTCCAGAGAAAATTTTTGGCTTCTGAAATAGGCAAAGCTGTGGCAGGATTTCCCTGAGGGGAGGCAGTCCTTCCCAAGCACGGGGCTTTACCTTACTTCCAATTATCCAAGCTTGAGTGCTTTTACTTTGCCTGTGTATCTGACAAGTTTCAGAGTAAAAATGTTCCTAGTAAAATGCCAAAAAATTAAAAGTATTCTTCATCACTCTGTCACTGTATGTTAGGATCTAGCCTAACCCACAAAAAAGTGGTCTTCCTGGGCTTTTGTTTTTCCCCTCTGCAGGCGCTGCTGTGTCCTTGTCCTCTGTCAGGAAACTACATTAGGGTTAGGCTATAGTGTTCATGGAGACCCCTGTTTTGGAGTTTGGGCTGCAATTTTTTTCTGACTTCAAGAGCAAAAAAGGTTTTCATCAATGTCTAAAAACTTCCACAATATTTGACCCCTGCATTTTGTTAATTTGATTTTCCTTTTAAAATTACTTTTAACAACAGTCCATGAAGTTCAGCTCTTCTGATTCCTAAGAAGCCAGTGCAGTGTGATACAAAAGCAGAATGAATGCTTGGTCTAATGTTTACCTTTTTATGAAAATCTGTAAAGAACAATTCTTTTAACAATTCTGTTATTTTCAAGGTGTTTGGATTTGGTTATGTGAAATCTTACCTCATGCCTAGCTGAAAACGGCACCGAGATGAAATTGTGAGGAAAAGTAAGGGTGTGTATAAGACAGATGAAAGACAGTGATGCACCTGAGGATGCTCTGGGAATCATTTTTAGACTGCAATTAAACTTCAGAAGCCTGTGGCTTCCAGTCCTACACTAAAAAAATTTGCTTTCCTGAATTAGATTTGCAAAGATGCTACTGTTGTCAGTGGCAGCAGCTCCTGGCTCTGTGCCTAGCTGGGCTTGAGCTCAGGAAGAGATGTTAGGCTCTTGAAGCAGTGTTTGGGTACCACTTTGAGGTAGATTGTGGTACAACTGTTTGGGAACCTCATATAGCTATACTGGATCTGTCACATCTTTGGCATTTTATCAAAGAGAAGCGGGAAATATAAAGGTTGTGTTTCTGAAACCCATGAAATGTACTGGTCTGGAGAAAAAGTAATTTTTTTCTTTGTTTGGATTTGATGACTTTCTGTTGCAATGTGAATAAAACAAGTATACTACTGGTACAGTGGTAGCACAAACGCACACTACTCTGAAACCTTGCTGAGAATTTCTCTTGAAGCTGTATTTCTTCATTAGAAGCACCTATACTTTCTGCTGACAGAATGCATCTTCAGGGGAAGAGAGATAATCTGCTGACTTGCCAAGATTTGACAGTTTGAGTTAGCCACAAACTGAAATTTGCACTGTACTGGAAATCACAATGTTTCAGGTTTTTCCATTCAGAATTGGAAAGAAAAGCTGTTATCTGTTTTTGTCCTGACACACAAACTTATTTTAATTGTCATGACATGAAATGATATAATTGAGTAAAAAGGGTGACAGTAGTAATGAATCTGTTTGACTGTCAAAATATTTAGTTTCATTATATTATTTTATGATTAATTTGGATGCCACTTCATTAAATATTTGCTGAAATCAATGTGTATTCATTAGGCTTTTGCATGCTATCCCATTTTTGCTCTCAAATAAACCACATGGAGACTTCTAACCCCACAAATGTAGAACGGTCACCCTCTCTATGGCACTAATACTGCCTTGGGCAGCGTTCATTGCTGTGGGGCCTGGTGCTGCCCTAGGTCTATGTGGTAGAAAGATGGCTAAGGGAACTTGTAAGGATATATCATTTTTAGCCTGCTCAGGATTGAGTAAAGGGCCATAATGAGGGAACCATGCTTGACTTTGAAATGCACTTGAGATTGATGTATTTTGGCTGCTGGGACAGCAAGATTTACTACAGTCCCTTTAAAGAAGGAGTGGGTGATGTCCAGCTATTAGGTCTTGTAGTCTGGTGCTAGAAAAGTGATGGATGTTCTGAGTAACTACTAAAATACTTCTTCTCTTAATAATTGGAAATGCACATCTCCCACTGCATCCCAGCTAGGGATTCACAATGAGCAGGGGACAAGCCTTTAGTGTCAATGTGAATGGGGCATTTTGACAAACAGCAGACCAACATTTGTCTGTCTGTTGTTTTTGCAGGCCTGATCATCGAGTCTAGAAATGAGACCAGGGCAACCAAAACTGTGTCACTGTCTCATGCAGCACAAACTGGAGAACTCACTGCTGCTTAATCTTTCATTTTTACCGCGTTATTAGAAGACATAGTAGCAGCAATGCCTAATATGGATCACAAACGGTAGCACTATTTATCACAGATGGAAACAAACTCATTTCATGTTCAGTAGACTGTGAAATGAGTCACAGTTGTTCTTCCTCTGTTGCACAGTGGCACACTGTTCTCATTAGAGAGCATCCATGCAGTGGCTCTTCAGCTACTTCAGCAGCCCTTGCTTTGCACATGTTCCTGAGCAGCTCTGTGAGAGTCAGAGGCAGTGGCTCAGCTCCTGCAGAAAGGACCAGTGTGGTTCACTGGTTTGGGGCTTGGGTAAAGGACTGAGGATGGTTTTATTAAATAGTAATTAATATACATTTCAGAAATTTGAGTGTAATAAAACAACTGTAATGTGCAAATGCTCTCCAGTGAGATTTTTTAGTGATAATGTTTACTTCTGTAAACATTATCTGTCTCACAACCAAGTATTATTCCAACGTGCTGAATGTGGAAACTACAGCTCCTGGACTGGCTATATCCTAGACTGGTATGGCCTCAAAAGTCTTAAGGCCCTGGGCAAGAGTCTTGCTGCTTTCCACCTTTCTTGTGCTGCTGTCGCTGCCTTTACTACATGTGATAGTCCGCAGTTTAATACTTTGCCTATGGCAGTTTTAAATGCAGACCGAGGCTATTCTGTAATTTTCCGTGCATTGCTGCTGGTACAGCTAGCGCTTCCACACCACCTGTGAAGCATCCAATAACGACTGGCAACTGTTTCTCCTTTAGGGGCTTATTAGGTTTCTAACTAATACACCTCAGAAATGATTTAGTTCTTTAACAGAGCAATCCCAGCTCCTCTGGGTCTGAGCAAACCAGTGAAGACAGTAGGGTGATATATATTAACCCCGGCTTATTTAAGCAATATTCAGCACACAAGCAGAGACTGTGAAGAGCGGTGGTGCTTTGCCAGAAACACTCACGGGTCTCTATTTTCTCTAATTTTGTTTCTTATTTTACCTCAAGTATTCATCCAGTCCTATTTGTCTTTTAATGAGATAGGCTTTTGTTCTCTACTGGAAGATTAAAAATAATCACAGTGAAGTAACATCCTGATTGCAGCACCTGCTGCTACATCCTTGATCTTGTATACAGGGGAATGACAAGTCTTGCCCAACTTCATACGGTACACAATTAATGAAGTTTTATTATCCAAGCCATGCCGTTTTACATAAAAAAGAAAGTAATATGCAAATCATTCTAGAGTTTGGGGCTGACCTTATGATAGAGAGTTCATCCTGTGTCGTAGAACTGTGGTCTGAATTTTCAGGTTGTTTTTTTTTTTCTTAATTATTCCTTATGCTCTTGGGGGAAAAAAAGTCTGAAACAAACTTGAAAATGTGTACAATCTGTAAAATGTCTTGGAGCGTCCAGTCTGCAAGAAGTCTAAAGCAAAGTGTCAAGGTGTAAGCTCTCCAGGTGATCTTACAGGCTGTAGTGTGCTGCACTGATGCTGAACATTTTTCCAGCTATTGAAAAATCAAGAATTCTTGTCAGGGCCTAGACAGATCCTTGGGTGGTTTTGATGGCAGTGCAGGCTGCTGCCCTGGTTTCTCAGGAGCTGGACAAGAAGGCACAAATCAGGAACTGGGCTTCAGATGGTGGCTGGGATCCTTGAGCAGCCTGGGCTGCCCAGTGAGCTGAGTGTGCCTAGGGGAGGCAGGAGCCCTGAGGATGCCCATCTGCCCATTTCTTGACCCAGTGAAGAGAGAGAAGGAAGCCCCTGAACTACTTAAAATCAGCAAAGTATAAGAATATAAGGACTTTTGACTCCAATCCTTGGTTTTGCATCTCATATCTTTCACATAGTAATCAATCTCAAGACTAAGCCTGTTTAGAAATTCTCTTCGCATCTTCAGACTAAGCTTCTTAATGGGTGAGTTTACACCTATTTACTCCAGTGCTTTTATTGTCCTTTGACTTAATCATGCTTCTCCCCTCCGCAGTGATTATGCTGGAAGAGCAATCCTGGCTTTTCTTTGCTTTCCCTCCACAGGACTAAACAAGTCATGTTTATAATCTCTGGTAAAAATGTTCTCTTCATTTTTCTGATTATCCTCAAATCCTTTCTCTGCACCTTTTGCAGTTCAGATACTTTTTTTTTTTTTTTTTTTAGCAGGGGGGACCTGATTAAAAAGTATTTCAGATGGGGCTTTGCCAAAGTGTTCTGTGGTAGCATCTCTTTGGTGCACCAGAAGATCATGTGTGCCTGGCAGACAGTGTGGGTTCTCTTTCCATGTTTTCATATTGAGTAGTGTTATCCTCTCTGCGTTATGGCTTGGGTGAAAGATGCAGAAATGACATCTCAGTCTTCAGAAGGAGAATTGTGGCATTGGCTGTTAATTCCTCTGTGCTGAAAGTCTGATGGCATCTATGTAGCTGGCTATCCTAAGGTTACCTGTAGGTTGTCTTTATGGCCAGCCAGCCTACTGGTTTCCAGTATAATTTTGGTGTGCTGTTCTTAGCAGATACATCAAAATCTTCCAGTCCAATATTGGAATCATTAAATGCACTGAGCTCTAGATTGATGCAGTCTAAGTCACTCTACTATTTCAGGTAATGAAACCTCAGATCAAAAATGTACGTTCATATTATATGCTGAGAATTGCTGGGTATCTTTATAGCTTTATACAATTGCCTTCCTTTATAAAGGTCACTCATTTCAGTAACATGGATATGTAATTCTATAAAGTTTTGAGCTATTTTTCTAAGTGTGCTTTTATGTCTTCATTTTCCTTATGCGCTATCATTCCTGATATAGCATAGGATCATTAACAGAAGCACTTCATAAAAGAAATATAGGGAGATTAATAAGTAATGGCATACTCAAAATTCGAAATGAACAAAGATTGAGGACTTGCATTTCTGTATCATTAACCCAAGAAATTACAGGGAGAAGGTACTGCGTTGGTTAAGTTTGGAAAGGCCCAAAACTGTGTCTACAGCAGACATGTATTATAGGATATTTATTTATTTATTTATTTATTTTTAATTTGTAATCCATCTTGCTCTATGACTGCTGTAAGTTTGCCTGTTGGCATTTTATACTTGGAATACTTTTTCTCTAGATACTTCACTTGGTCAGTTGCCATCTTCCAATGTGTGGAATGGCATTTTGAATTTTCTTTTAGTAATTTTTCTTTTTTGTAAAGCTGCACTATATAAAATGATATTTATATTATTATGACATTGTTTACTTTTGTCTTCCTTAATTATGGGATAATGTTCACAGTGGAGGAGTATATGAGGCAGTGAATGGTGTTTGCAGGTGATTAATTGTGCAATGAAGCTGAAACACTTGATAATTACAGAACCTGTTGGTTGTGACTGTATTCCAGCTCTGTGAAGATTATTCATTTTATATGGAGAGGGGCAAGACTAAGGTAAACTGCAATGATATTTATGCCTTTTTCGAGTGCTTGTATTGCTTTTTCTTTGCATTTGTCTTGGGTACTACTGTAAGAGCAGGTGGGTTTATTAATAAAATACATATTTTAAAAGTTCAGGAATTTCCCTTACAGGTTAGATCTTTAAAAGTTTGTTCTTTGCCTCAATATGAAACTGATTCTTCTTAAGCTGGGGAAAAATGTCTAATATTAATTTTTAAGAAGTTATACTACATAAAATTATATTTGCATTTTTACTGGGAAAATACTCAATTTCTCAGTTTTAAAAATTTTACTATCCTTTTTTCACAGTTCCGTATTCACTGTACTAAAATCTGCAATGCTTGTCAAATATAGCTGGCAAAATGGAGTGGATGTCTGGTGGTATTTCAGCTATAGCAAGACCACGTGGTTAGATAGAGTATCACCCTCAAAAGGGAAATGTTATGAGTGGTGCACAGCTTCAGTTTAAAATGTCTGGTAGTGGAATTGGTGGAGTAGGAAAGATTTTTCACTTCTAGAAACAGCAATGCATTATGCTCTTAGAAATTATACCTTCTATTTTTGCAATTTAAGCTGTATTTCAACTGACCTGTGGGGAGGTAACCTGTTTTGGTGATATCTGTCCCTTTCTTCCATCTACTTATATACATGCCCATTTATCATCCTTCTGGTTTGAAGGATGCACTGAATACTGGAGAGCCATTCAAGGAGGACTGATGCATGAGCTGGAATGAGAAGTCCTCATTCTCCAGAGCCACATCAATTTCAGAATATAATCCTGCAATCACCACTTGCTGTGGGGTGGAGTGAGACGTGTAACGTCCTCTTAGATAGTGCCATGGTTCATATCATCCTATCTCATGTTTTGCTAAATTTGAGCCTCTTCTGCTCTCCTCTGGCTGATACAGCAGAGTGGTGGGGAGGAGTAGTTATTTCTCACTGCTGTTTCTAACTCCACACCCTTTGATACTTTGATTTGGGGAACTGGGGAAGGTTTGTTAGTGAGGGAGCTCTGGCTTTGCATAGTGGTCCAGTACAAATTTGGAGAAGTATTTTTACCAGTACTCTCCAATGTTTTGCTTATCCTACGGATTATTTTTGATTGTGAATGTCCTTGGAATTCTTTCATACTGCATCAACTAGTTATGAACAGCTCATCACAGCTAATCCAATTACAGTTGTGATTCATTAACATCAATGGACCGTATTCTTAATACTCTGCTTGCAGAAGTGAAACAGAAAAAGTGGGAATTGCACAGTGATGCTCACTGTCTAGCCAACTAAGATTTTTTGTTGGTTTTTTTTGTTTGTTGGTTTTATTTTGGAGGTTTTTTTTTTTTTTAGTTTTGCCATAGCAACAGTGATTATACAGAACGTAATCATAAAATTAAAGTAATCCTCATTTTGGAGATTATTTTTAACAGCAGCAGTGGTGCCAGTAGCACAATGGGCCTTTGATCTTCAGGAATTGCTAATTTTTTACTTCCTCAAGTACTGTGCAAAGCTCTGCTGTAGGAAAGTATTCCCTCATATGCAGAAATCCATCACGGAGTAGGGAGCATTAAGGGAGCATTAACTGATCATTAATTGAATATAACTTGCCTAAGGTCTATGAAAGCAAATTTTTTTCTTTGGTAAAGTAAGCAGACAGTATCTCTCTAATAGATTAGTTACCAAAACTTTCTTTTCCCATGCTGAAAGGGGAAAAAGGTGGCAGTGGTGGTGTTTTCTTTTGACCAAATTCCCAGATTTTGAAATTTTATTTTCATCTATTTTGCACATTGCTGTCAGCCATTTCCTTCCCTGTGCATTTCATTCTCTTTCCCAGATCTTTTACTAGAATATCTGCAATTTCATGCACTGGTGCCTATTTTGGGAGCTTTTAGTTGAACACATTCCAGCTCCTTCCTGGGCATTACACAGCCACTCTGTAGCTTGTAGTTACTGGTAAGTAATGTCAGATACTTCTTCGCATTTGAGTCGTAGCACCAGAGAGAAAACATTTGGTCGACTGCAGTGAGTTTTCTTTCCCTTTTGGCATTTATCCCCCCTCCCAACCCCATGCACCCTGTAGAGTTTCTTAGCTGCTTTTTTTTTTTCTAATGTGACTTACTGAAAGGAGAATCTACTAGATCCTGTAGAAGGCTTTTGTCTCCTTAAAGTAACACTTTATCATCCATTTCTACACCCCCAACCCAATTAGAATGATAGTGTATCAAGACATAAGCAAATAATTTGTAGCACAGAGCTGCCTGAAAAGTGAGAAGATAATTTCCTAGGTAGATCTACCCTAACCAGGTTGAGAATGGCTTTCCTTTTCAAATTAAGCTTATTCCTAAAATTACAGTGCTGCTATGTGAACTAGTTAAAATGAAATATTGAAACTGTACATCCTAGAATACATTACACATTTTATTTCTGGTACTGCAAAGCTGAGCAAAGAAGTCCTCGAAAGAATGAATTTTATTAAGCAGAGAATAACTTTGCCTTGAGACTTTATCTGTTTTTACCACCTACAGTAATTTAAAATGTAGTGGCAATCTAAGTTATTTACTGATTTGTTCTGAAATTTGACCTATTTTTGTAGTAGTTTCAGTAGGTGGGTAATTTCTTACATTTTAAGACTAGAAAGGCCTGTGAGGTGAGCTGATTTGACCACTTGGGTATGACAGGCAAATGTATTTTACAAAATTAATTTCTTATATTAATCCCTAAATTAGAATAAATCATTCAAACGTCAGGAGATTAAACCCAGGAAGAGGATAGGAGAAGTGATGCTGCATAGAACTTGTTGACAAATGAGCCTTTTCAAATACTGTTTTGGAGAATAACATCTCTCAGGTAATCATTTCTTCCCACCAGTTCATTAGGCTATTTATGAAATCTTGAAAGACTTTTTAGTAAAGTTATGATCATCACTGTGAATTTTTTATCTCTGTGTTGCTTATTTAATCCTTTCATGGAACAGCAGCAAAGCCACCCTGAAAGGAAGTGTTTTGGAATAGCTTGGCACAGGGATGCTGCCATTGATGGATACAGTCAGAGAGGTCTCAGCAGCACCTTCTGTGTTCTAAACATGTCTAGGGATGTAGCTGAACTGCCAGATATGCTGCACCTCCCATCCACGCCATTTGGCTGGATCTGGAAGTGACAGCTCATTGTCAGTGTTCGAAGAAACGTTCCTGCAAAAGTTGTCACAGGTGAATTCTTCTGCCTCACCTTGGTCAGTTGAACAACTGCCAGTACAGGAACCTGTTTCTGTTAGTGACAATCCGTGTCGCAGCAATCGGCAGTGTCACCTTCATCTTCTCTGGGATTCCTTCAAAACAACACTATTTTTTGCAATACCTGCGTGACTCACTAGATCAACGGGGAAAAACCATTTCTAATGTATGTTGGAAGAATTCCAGTGCCTTCTGTCCAGGACCTTCAATGCTCAGTAGAAAAAAAAAATCCTTGGACATAGAAGTGGCAATAGCAGACACATGAGTACAAGTTTTGGGTCTGGAATGGTGCAGGCTAATTTGAGACCAGTGCAATTCTGTGTGGATGCTTCATAAGGCAGTATGAGCATTGATAAATCTTAAGTAATTCTGACCCTGCAAAACCAGTCATAGCAGAGCCTTAAATAAATGAAAGATTGCATATGGGGTTTAAGTTTTAGGATTACTAAGAAACCCTCTAGGGACATACTTCTAAATCATATGTGACAGTTGAGCATCTCTTTTTTTGTGTGTTTGTCTTCTCCAGCACTTCTAAAAACTCCCTGTAAGGTAATCTCCCTAAATTTTTTAGGCACTTAAAATGTTAAAAATATGACCATTCAAGTTTAACAAGGTTGTTATCACAGGAGTAAGAGTAGATATAAACATTTTTTGTTGGTTTTGCCGCAATAATGAAGATGATACTTCTTCTGTATCTGTCTGTACTGCAGATTCCTGAAGGTCTCTGCCTGCCTGCCTGCCTGCCTACTTGGTGCCTGCAGTCAGCCTGAGCACCTTTTCCTGGCTGTACCATGAAATTAATGTAGGCTTGTGCCTTTGGGCAGGGTATCATCTCCTGTGGAATGACATATCTGTTTGGGAACACTTCATTTTTTAAGTTCAGAATTAATTTCCTTCCACTGTGGGCATGAGTTAACTATTATGGGGAGGTAATGAGCTCCTGGCAGCTCCTGCTGTTGTCATGCAGTGGAAGGTGTCAGGTGTGGGTTTGTAGCTCGTTTGCAAACTGTTCATCATGATCACATCTGTCACTGTGAGCTCTCTTACCTGCAGATCCCTAACTTCTCCTTTTTGCTTTTACTGAGACCTGCAGAGGTGTGTTGCTTTCCAGGGGTGACCTTTTTATCTGATTTTTTTACTGCTTTCTGATTCTGAAGTGTTTTCTTATTTTTAGGCTGATTTGGTGGCAGATTGAGCTCTACTGTGTGCTCTGAATCATAGATTTTGTTGTGACTTCTAACCTTTTTGTTACTTTCCAGTTGGAGAAATATGTTCTTGTATTGTTTAGTAACAGTTGTTTTTTATTCTGCTGCTACAGTCAATACTTGTTTTTGAAGCTGTGGAACAGTTTATAGGGATATACACTGTAGTCACAGGCTGTGCTTCCCTAGCACCTTGTCAGAGGTGAGAGCAGTGCATGTTCCTTGTGGCAAAGGCCACAAGGTAGAGGTGCGGGGAAAGCATCACTTTCTGTGGTAGAGTTCCAGTGAGAAGCTAGACTAGGAAAGAACGAAGCCCTACATCTCTCCTTTCCTACTCCAGCGTATATTCAAATCATGTCCTGCTTGTACTGTCTGAAGGATGTGTAAGAGAAGGATGTATTGCTAAGAATAACTAAGAGTGAATAAAGGAAAAGGCAAATGTTTTGTTTGGTTTGGAAAGACAAACAGTTTTACTACAAAGAATTTGTCAACTGCTTCCTGAGTTCATTGCAGCTGAGCACAGAAGCAAGGAAGTCTCTTCAAGGTCTGCAAGGTTTGGGGAAACATTTTGCACAAACTTTTTAATTTATTTTCCCTCTTGTCTAGTTGTCTTGAATTGATTTTAAAATTATGTTTTGAGTTTTTAATAACTGTAAACCCAGGATTTTCTGGTTTCAAACTCTCAAGTTCTGCCTGGCCATGGGAAATTTATACTAGAGAAGTCTCAAGCATTTCTACCTTAAAAGTCTGGCTATGTTGGGTTTTGGCTGTGGGAGGCAATAGGGTCATGTGGCAACAGGATTATGAAACGGAGCTTCCAAGGAAACTTACATCTACAGACCTTGCAGGCTGAATCCTTGGGGAGTAAGTGCAAACCTTTCATGACTTGAATACTGCAGAGTTCATTTAGCTCTGTTTGCGATTATTCTGTTGAAACAAGCTACTCAAGAAAAGAGGAGCAATGCATTTTATTCCACTTTTTTTGTTTTTTACTTTTAAATCAGTGAAACAAACAACTGCTTGTTATGTCTAATTCTTTAGTGCTGGTTTGTCCTCTGAAAAATTCGGGGTTTTTTAAAATTGGTTCACATTCATATGGTGCTGTTTGTGTGCAGCACTAGACTTGGTAAGATGGAATATACCTCACTCAAACACTATGTGTGCAGTCAGTTAAAAAAGTACTAATTATTTAAAGTAATATTTAGGCATGAGATATTGTCTATGATGTGGCTAAACAGGCAAGTAATAAGAAAGCTGTGCCATGGATTCACAGCTCATTGATGACACCACAACTCCTACCTCTCTGTGTGTATACTTTTTGCATGGTAAGTCGTAGCTTACTCCACTTTGGGTCTTGCATTTATGATATGGTAAGAGTAGACTGAAGGTAGCTGGTTCCCCAGAAGCATACCCAGCGAATCCTCTAAAAGCTGTAAACTTCTTCCTCTTCTCCCAGACTGCATCACTGCCCAGCTGCAGCAGAAACCTTAAGAACCCCACTAAAACAAAAAAAACCAAAAAAAC
>VZTE01000767.1:211337-269852 GCA_013397775.1 Eulacestoma nigropectus
CCCCCCCCCCCCCCCCCCCCACTTTATAATATCTTTATGAAAGTAAATAACCTAGTCTGGACTAGAAAAGGATGTTTCCAGCAGTGGCAAATAACATGTGGATAGTTTATTGCATGTACAGCTTGACCAGTCTCTGTCTTGAAACTTCTGTTGTAGGCAGGTTTATTCCAGGTCTGACAAATCTGTAATAAATTGGTTTGCCAAAGTTTCACTATTGTAGCAGAAGCTCACTTGATGTCTGCAACATTTTAACTGTTATTATTGCAGTCGCAACTCCTCATTTCCATTACAGGCTTTGGTTTTTTTCTGTTGTGTGATATAAATAAGACCTTAAATTAATTTAGAAAACAATTTAATATTAATTATTAATAATAAATTTAATAAAAATAAGATTAAGTAATTATTTTGGTGTGGTATGGTACCTCCGTTTGCTTATCATGTTGTGAACATCTTGCATTTGAATGAAGCAAAAGTGAAAGAAATACTTTTTGCACTTAAATTGCACACATTTTGGATTTAATTGAAAGACTTCTCAGAGCAGACCAAATTCTGATACATGCCACAGAGGGAGATGTGGACATTACAATAAGAAGTTTTAAAATAGCGTTCCCAGGACACTTTACCAAGTGTGCTTCCAGGAACTGGAGAGAAGCTAGTTGACGTGACTAGGTATTGATCTAAATAATTGAGGTTCCTGTTTGAAGGCAGATACAACAATAATATTGATCACTGGAAATCAATCTACACTTCTAGATAATTTTTTTTTAACCTGAAGGAGTAAATCTGTTTGTTCCAGCAAGCCTTTCTACTCTTCTTATCCGAAGTTCTGCTTTTTTGCATGTCTATTCCAGGAAAGACTTCCCCAGACATTACAGTTCCAGTGTTTCTGCTCTGCTCTGCTGTGGCTGTAGAACTGCACTCTTTTTCCTTTGGGTACGTTACTGCCCAAACACAACAATAATAGCAAGTAGATAAACATGTAGGGAAAAGAATTACTAACTAAAGAACTATAGATAGCTCTTTAGAAACTATTTTGTGTGTTTGTGTTTTCCTTGATGATATGAGTACAAAATGCTCAGACAGTGCAATTCTAACAGCTGTAGTCAGTATGGGAAAGCACTGAAGGATGCTCTGACAACAACTGGATGACCTTGATGATTAAAGCGGTAAAAAACCCAATATATCTATAGAACTGACTGGTCCAAGGTGCAAGCCGGTGCATGTTAAATCAAAACCATTAATTTCTTGTTTCATCTGCAGTAAACGCATTTCTTGAAGAAGATCAGAGTGTAGTAGTCATAAAAGGAGTCATGAAGGACCAATGTGACATAAAAAACCAGATGAGAGTAGGACCACACAGCATTCTAGTTAAGGGCTGAAAATGTAAGACAAAGTTGCTGCACCCACAGCCTCATGTTTAATAGCTCATGCCTTCAAGAAAAATAACTGAAGTTGGAATTGATGCAGAAGAGGGTTTGCAGGAAAGGCAAGGGTCAGGGAACTGGAAGGGCCCTGTGCTGAGAGCTGGTAAATGCACAGAGAGAAGAACCTGTCAGTTTAGTACCAAGTGGCTACCTGGAAATTGATAGCTGTAAGAAACTTTGGGCTAGATGTTAGAAGACATTTTTAAGGAGTGAGCTCCTCAAGAGTTTTTGTGTAGAAGGAACATGGAATTTGTAACTTCCCTGAAAAAAGATAGTCTGTAAAAGGACAGGACTGAATTAATAGACTCACTCAATGGAGGTTTCTTCTGATTTTCTGTCCCTAAAAATACATAGCAGTTGTTGAGCAACCTTTGCATTTGGTTGAGAATCTGTGTTTAGTTTTAATTAAGGGATGTTGGAAGTCTTGGGAAAATGTGTGCAACTCCTTCTGTATTCAGTTAATTACATCCTCTCTGTTTTCTACTTTTCCCAGAGCAGTTTGTGTTTTACAAGATTGGCTTCCTTTAATGAAAAAGTTGAAATAATGTAATTCCTGACCTGTTGTTGTGTGGAGAAACTCAGAGAAAACCAGATGAAGTAGTCCAGGGCTATAAAGCTATGACATCTGGCTGGAGAATTTATAACTTCAGGATTTTTGCACCCAAAATAGAGACAGGAATCAGCTGAATATAGCTGCATACACTTGAACAAGATGACAAAAACTAGCCATGAAGGCTTTTGTCAGACATAGTGTGTTATCAGGGGAATAGCCAATCTTGGCTTCAATACTCCTATGTAATGTCCAATCAGTACTTAGGGCAAAACTGCATTTAGAGATTAGTAGACAAGAAGAACATAGTCGTGCTTGCAAGCTTATAGCTAATTGTTCTAGTCATCACTTAACTGCCTCTGTGTGCCCACATTTTTCTACCATATACATAGTAGAAATGGAGCAGCCCTGTAGCATATCATTGAGATGAAAATATCGAACTTCTGAATGTTACTTCCAAGGGCAATCTTTGTTTATTTTTATAATTTGATGTTGACCAGGAATGCAAATATAATAAATTGCTGGTTCTCCCTCTCTAATAGTGACTTTCACTGTTTTCAAAGATCCTGTTCCAGTGTAGTCGGAAAATGTTGGTCTCGACCAAGATTTGATGACAATTTTGAATCTGCCTTAGATGGTAAAAGGTCTGAGTTATCTAAGAAACCATGAATGTTACTTCAAAGGTTTAGCTTAAAGATAAGGGAAAGAGTTTTGGTCAAAATTGTGGTTCATTGAAAATGAGACTTTTCATGTGGCTGTGTCGCTTTTGACTGTTTTTTGCATAAAGTTTTAGGATCTGAAGCAAAATATCTTCCTGGACACTGAATTGAGACAAACTTGTGACCTTTTGTAAAAATACTCTAACTGCAGGATAACCTGCTATTTAGGAATCTGCTAGGATGTAGCAGGTTCCTGTCCAAAAGCATCTTCTGCTGATGCAGGCCACAGCCTTTGACCTTGCTCTTCTGTACACTAAGTTCTCTACTGGTTTGTCCTGCACTGGTTTGCAACTGTATTTCCTACTATGGTGAGGGGGGCGAGGATGAATGTAGTGAACTTTTGCATTAGCATAGAGGATTATGAGAGGCTCCTCTCTCTTCTGAAAGTCCTTGTAACCCTGTGGTTTAGGATATGTTCAAGATTTCAAAAGATATGTGTGCTCCCTCATTCTGGAACGAAGACCTCCAGAGCTGCCTAGATATTGGATGCCAGGTGTCTCACCATTCCTCTTGACATTTGGGAACCTTTCAGGTGTTGGCCATTAGAAGGTAAGGTTTGGAGCTGGATCAGAGCTATTTGCAAGATGACAGTACATATTTTTTTCCCCTGGAAAATGCCTGTAGTTAGTGCTCTGTCCACTGCTGCTCTTGTACCATCTGTGAGAGTCATTACCTAGGGGTACCAAAAAGAGTAGCATGGTAATACATTGGCAGTATGTGCAAACTTAGCCTCTGCTTCTAAGATTTTGCGGCTCAGAGACTAAAAACTGGGCTTCCCTCTCACTTCAGAACCAGTTGTTCTCACAGTCTAAGGCATGTAACAGCAGCAGCAATCCCTTGGAGATATATGGACAGCGAGGCACTGAAGCCTGGGTGTGCAGACATCAGTCCTATGCCAGGGGCAATTTGATTTTCAGATCTGCCAAGAATAAATATAGTGTTTACTGGAAATGGTAATTTTTGAAGATACTAATTTTTCATCTTTGGGGATGAAAGCAAAATTCTTTCATGGTATAAATATCACCATTCTGCACAGGGGGAATGCTGGTTCCAATGTTCTCTCTCTGTGTGGGTTATTTTTAGGCATTGTGCAGGAATCTGCCCAATGTGGTTTATTTTCTCATGCTTCTACCCAGTGGGGATTCTTAGCAACTCTCTGACTCTTTGCAGTCATTTTAGATGTAAAGGTTGTAGAGTTCTGCTTGTACTTTTCTGTAATACCTGAAGCTGTGTTTCTTGTTTGAGTGACATTTCTAATTAGAGACATCCTCAGGTTTTATTAAGCGGGACTTGCCTTTCATAAACCTGTCCTGGCTGGGCCTGATCCCCTGTATGTTGTCCTACATGTTGATTCACAGAATCACAGAATATTCTCAGTTGGAAGGAACCCACAAGAATCAGTGTGGGGGCATGCGAAATGATCTGCTCCATGACCTTCTCTGGCACTGAAGTCAGGCTGACACACCTGTAGTTCCCCAGATCCTCTTTCTGGCTCTTTTTGTACGTGGGCAACACGTACAAAAACCCATTACATTGGGTAACTTCCAGTCAACTGGGACCTCCCTGGTTAGCCAGGACTGCTGGTAAATGATGGAAAGTGGCTGGGTGAGTGCTTCCAGCAGAAGTTCATGCTTAATTCCAATAAGATGTGTTGTTGGATCTTTATTTTGAAGGAAAAAACCAAAGAAAATGTGATTAGCACTCATGTGTGCTCCCCCAAACAAACCTAAATGTTAGAAGTTAAAATATCAAGAGCAAAGCTGTGGTTGGGGACATTCTCCTTTTTTTTTTTAATTAGCAAAATCCATAGATTCTTTTTCCCTCATGTTTCGTTTTCTCTAGGTGCCAGCTCTGTTTAAAGACAGGAGTTTTAATTTGAAATACACTGAAATTAATCCCATAGAGAAGGAAGAATATCTTAGGCATGAAGGGTAATAGTATTTCTTCACTGTAGAGAGAAAATGACTTTGTTCTCTTTCTAAGAAGACTTTATTACAGTGTCTCCTAAGTACTTTATGAAAGAAGTCACAATCTTGTCCTTCATGCACAAGAAATTCTGTTTCCTGGGATTATTATCTTTCTGTAATCCAGTTCATTATCAGCTACTGTTGGAGGAAAAGAGCAGCAGGGGTTTTTGGTCTTTCTGCAGCTGAAAAATGCCAGGCTTTAAAGGAATCTTTCAGGCAAAGTAGAACATGCAGTTATGGTAATGATCTGGTCCTGGTTTGATGATGGATGGGAGTCCTTCCCATCTGCTGCAAAGAACAGCCACTTCCCATGACCTACTAATTAAGCCTGCACCAGCATCGTTACTGGCCCTGTTTGCGTATGTGGGCACAAGTGTCTGTTTGGATCAGAGGAAATTGTTCTGATCACCTCTGCAGTGATCAGTTTCCTGGCAGAAATGCTGATGACCTGTGGTGTTTTAACTGGATATGTGCAAATGTTGACTGGACATCTGCATGGTGGTGCTAACTCTTGAAGAAATGTCAGCACATCTTTGAACTCCCACACCAATGATTCATTTTTCTGCACACTGGGAGAGCGGAAGGGGGGCCACAGATGTAAATCCAATTTGTAGGGTCCCAAGTCCCTCCTTAGCACTGTCAGAATAGCAAGTGTAGTTGAATTAGTCTCAGAAATAGAGGGCTTTTGCTGCTGGTAATTACTGTGCACTTGCCTCCTTTTACAATTTGGTCTGAGGGGTGGGCTGCCCCAACACAGAGATTTTTGGACATGCCGTCACCTCTGTGCTTGGGGACCTCATCTCATGCTGTTGGGGTCTGACTATTGGGAAGATTTTAATCTGTTTGGTATTAGCTTAGAGTGAATTCTAATGCATGGGTATGGGAGGATTCTTTGAACCTTTTTAAGAGTCATTAAGTTAGAGATGGATGCAGAGTCCTTAAGATAATAATCATTACTCCTAGAGGAATTAGCAGGAGAGCTGTCTCTTCCCTGACAGCACAAAGATTAAAAAAATGAAAATGTCAGAGTATCCTAGTTGGCACCCAAAGTGAATGAGTCATTCCTAATGCTGCTAAAAAGCTAATTCTGCCTTGACTTCAAAGAGAAACATCAAAGATGAGTTTGCTGTTTATCCAGGTGCTAAAGGAAGAGCTTTTCCATGCTGCTGCTACTCTGGCTGAGAGTACAGAGGAATGTTGTGCTTGCTCGCTATTGATATTGAAATCATTACATTCAAATGAAGCTTATTGAATGCATTGCTGACACAAGCAAGGGAACTATACCAGCAGTTTGACAACTGCTCTGTGATTTTAACAGAAGGAAAAACACAGAAGAGTAATTAGATAAGACAGCAGGAAATTAGGAGGTGTTCTCTGATTTTCCTAGAGAGCAAAGATAATATTCTTCATGGGATCTGTTCCATAACTTGCTGTTATTGCATGTTTCTTGTTTCTCTGTTTTTACACCCCAAAAGCTCCACAGCCTTCTGCCTCACTCGGTCTTTATGCATACACTGTGTGTGGCAGTTACAGAAATTGACTTCTTGGCTATTTCTCCAGACCCAGGGTGGCTGAATTCACTACGTGACTGCATGTATTCACTCACTGTATGTGAGGCTCTTGATTCACTTTTGAAGGGAAGATTAATTAAAGACACAAAGCCAAGTGAAAAGTGGCATTTGGACGATTCTTCCAAACTACTTACAGATTTCTTTGAGAATAGGTAAATTTCTATGGAGAAAAGTGTAGTAGTGCTTATCTTTGTGAACTTCATTAACGCATTTGAAATGGAAAGAATGGAGATGATTATGAGAATTAGAAGGTGACAAGAAATTGATCACCTGAAAGGATAACACTGGTTAGAAGGAAGTACTTGCTAGAAGGAGGTTTCCTAACAAAACTTGTCAAGGACCAGTTTTGAGAGCAAATGTAGTTAGTATTTTCACTTACAACTTTTGAACAAAATCAAGGAATGTGTGTAGTGAAAGTTGAATTAGCAACAGTTTTATGATTATTTCATTTAAAGCTGTATACTAAGGAAGTGTTTTAGTTAGGCTTGGGTAGTTTCCTGAAAGGTAATACTTGAAAGGCCCTGGTCAGTTAGAAGGAGAAGAAGATGATGGTGATGGTAAGAAATAAATAAAGGAAAACAGCAGGTTTCTGATTTCAGCTAGGGCTTCACTCAAACATTGGGGCTAGTAATGTATATGTTTTCTGCAAGAAATGTAACTTATGAGGATATAGGGAAAAAAATCCGTTACATCACTCTTTGTTTCCTCCATAATTTATAAACGCTGTCTTTGATTAGAGAGCTGTTGGGATAAAACATTTTACTTTTTCTGCCTTGCCCTTTTAAATGTATTTTAAAGATTTTATTTGTTGAGGTTTTTTTCTATTTTTCTGACTTGTATATTTTGAGAACTTGTGTGCAAACATAGCACTCTTGAAGTGAGAAATTATTTTGTTGCCTGGTCCATGCAAGCTATCTGCAAGCACAATCTATGCTCCCATCCTCTAGATTCTCTTCTTGCTGAGCTGTAACATAAACTGTTGTTTTAGTCCACTAAGAGATGACCCATAGTGCCACATTGATTCTGTCATCTTGGTGACATTTAGACTGAGCTCACCATACCATTGTTCACGTTTCTCTTCACTTGTGACCTAGAGTTGATTTTGAATGTGATCCATGTGGTGAATTGCGTCAATCCTCTGTGCTCTCCCTTTTCTCCAGCCATCTATGTTCAAAATACTTTTTACTGTTGCAGCTTTTTGGAAGAGTTACTGCTTCTGCTTTATATCATTAGCAGTAGAGGCATAAAGAATGTTCACAGAATGAGTGAAATAAGCAAATGTCATGTTAGACAAAAGCATTTTCAGCCAGTGATTTAAATCAAGGATGGGTGAGTTCTGAAAAAAATTATTAATAAAATCGAATCTGCCTTCATCTCTTGAAGGTAATATTACTACATGCTGCAAGGGATTTTGGCAGACTTTGGCAATGCAGTTGGGGAAACCTTAGGTCTTACCAGTGCACATAATAACTTTGGAAAATTTACATTTCTGATCTGTACTTCAGCTTGCTTATCTTCAGATTAAGGGAAAATATTTCTCAAATACCTGCTGAAAAGTTACAGCTTTTTGCAGAATCTTTGTAGAAGCTCAACTAGAGGTGGTCTGAAAACTTCAATGTCACGTCTCACTGTTTTAAAGTGAGTTTCTACTGCTCTAAATTCAGGGCATGGGAAGAAAGATTGCCTGTTAAAGTCAGGAAGAATGAAGCATACCTGGACTCAGAGGCATTTATAGATATGCTTCATTGGAGAGGTTCTGAATAATATTGGTGGAGGAAGGAGCAGAGCCAGCCAGTCTCGCTATTTAATTTCATTGTTTCTCACACATCCTGGCATGCATATGTGCAAACAGAATATTTTCTGAATAGGTCTAAGCTTTATTCTTGGTTTCCTGGAGCTTGCCAGGCTCAGGAAGCTTTTGAAGGGCGGATACGCTAGCTCTGCTTTTTTTTCCCCAATTAATTGTATTTATGTATATAATGGGTTTTAATACTTGAATTAGTCTAAAATTTGTAGGAAAAAAAGTCCCCAAAGGTGACATTCTGTTTGTCCACATGCCCACACTTGCATATATACTATATATGCACACACTCTATTCTCATAGAATTTGCCTGCCTACATCAACATCGCCTATAACTACATCACTCCTGATGTACTTTCGTTTGCCCTCCCTATCTCCACAGCTGCATACAACCTGAGCAACACATGCCAACCTTGTAATGTTCTTTATATTAGAAAGAGATTTCTGATGTCTCCTTTGTGTCTGGTGACCTGCTCAGAGCTTGTTCATTCTGCCCAGTCTCAAGGCAGTGGGGAAGGGTGTGGCAGGAGGAGAGAACCAAGTGCTATGGGCTGTAGTGAGCAGCAAAGGAGAATGTGTCCATGGTATGTGGAGTGCGCAGGTATGAGAGGGGAGCACGTGGAAAGGAAGGAAAGACATAGAGAGATGGAGCATCCCCAGTGATGCACAGCATAAGTGCAATGAAGGAAAGCTTTGACATCTTGCATGCTTCCTGTACACATTTCTGAATTTGAATTAGGCTTTTGAGGTAAGTCGCTCAAATGGAACTGCTTAACTCAGTTTGGTTGCCCAAAGGAGAGTCTTCCTGCATGTAGAATATTGTCTGTGTTGGAAGTTAATTATACAAACTGAATAGTTAATGTTAATTTTTGGCAAATCAAATAAAAATAACAAAACATTTCTTCTCTCTCTGGTACAGTTTATGTAACAGAAAAATACTTTCCATTTGCAAACAGGCAAGCACAGCAGAAGAGTCAGGATATCATGATGTTTAAAATCATAAAAAGCATGTCGTTTTTTAAAATCCAGGGTCATCTCAGCATTGTTCTCACCTCAGTAAATGTGCATGGTTATGTTCTTTATTACTATAGAGGATAGTTAAGTGATGAGCACAAGAGGATGTTTATGATCACAAATGCACTTTCATACATACAAAGTACTAACAAAACCACCAAGTGTAAGAAAGAAGGCTATGATAAAAGAAATTGCATTTTCCCTCTCTTAAATTGTCTTTTATCACAGTATCTCAGTAATACCTGATGTGGTATTTGGCAAGATCATCACCTAGAGATGAGATGTCTCAACTGTGCATGTTTCTGTCAGTTCACATCTCCTAATGTTAAGAAATGCATCCAAGATCACTGTTCATGTCTTATCAAAAATAATCCTGGACATTATTTTCATTCTTTTGAGAGGTTTCTGTAGAAAAATACTAATGCCAGAGAAATGGCTAACAGCTTTCATTATTCCTTTCTTTTTGTAGCATTTTTTTATTTTGCAATTTATCTATATTTTGGAATTCACAGAATGTTTGTAGAAAAAAAATTGAAAATCTATAAAATACTGATCACATTTTCAACCTTAAAAGTGATGTTGTTGCCAAATACATCTATTTTTAGGGATATTTCTTAGGGGGTACTTTATATTATATGGCTTGCAAATATTCCAATGCTAAATATTTAGCATTGCCAGGCTTTTTTTTGGTCTGTTTTGAAAGTAATATTTTTGCAACAGTTTCTACTTCTGAACTGTATTCTCTCTTTTGAGTTCTCTCATGTTTTTCCTGTCTGCTTTATGACATTCCTCAGGCATTTGTAATTTTATGTTGAATCAAGCTGTATCAGTCACCTTAGTGTTTCTGCATTGATCTGGATGCAGGTACATAAATGTTCTGAAGCAGGTGTCTTGTGGGAGTGGCTCATGCGTTGAAAGGTGAGCATCTCTCTGCCTGCTTAGTTCCAGTTTAGGAACTGTGTCTGCTGTGGGAGAGCTCTCAGCAGTATCCTGAGCAGACCAGAACAATCCACTGTCTTAATGCATATTGAAAGAAATGCCTTTTGTGATCAGTTTTGGTGGTCTGTGAAAACAAATCCATAATGTGTCTGAGCCAGTTGACTGCTGCTCATTCTACAATCTTAGCAGTTAATTTTAAATACAAAATCTGTGTCTCTGTTAGAAAGGTGTTGTAAGTGTTTAGGAACAGGCAGAAAAGATGTGTGCAATCCCAAAGCATTATTGAATCAAGGTCAATTTAAGAATGTTAATAATGACTATTTTGTTCCACCACTCTTATCTTCCCATTCCTTTTTCTCTTTTTTGTTGCGTCCCCAAGCAAACACCACAAACAGAAGCAATCTAGTGGACACAGTGGTGTCTGTTGCACCAGTGAGACCACAAATTCACAGCTGGGAAGGGGACACAGCACCTTCCCTCTCACAAGCACCTGCAGCATCCATCAGCATGGAAACTCCTGCCCCTCTGAGGCTGAGCAGCTCCAGAGCATCCGGGTGGGTGGTTCTGCTGCAGCACCAGCAGGAAGCATCTTGTACCTCTTAAGTATTGCTGCTGTTGATATTACTACAATGTATGAGTCTTTCTGGATTAGTTATGCCCTTCTGGGATCAGAAGCTGTCAACTGAGTGCTAGTTTCTTTGTATTTGATTTTTTAAAATACACGTTTGCAAAGAATAGTGTTTAGTATGTGTTCTGGTAGCTGTCTATTCTTGTATCTCCTGTTTGGTGAAAAAATAGTGTCATTATAAATGGAAGTATTTAAGCAATTAAAATTGAGCAGTACTATTTTCATGCATATATTAGAGAAAACATTTCACCTCCAGCTTTAGAAAATCTCTTAGGAAATCTAAGGAACTTCTTTTCTACCCAAGCAGAGTGTGCTGGGGTCTAGCAGGTAAACGTGACACAATAATCTGCTACAGAGATGCAGTTTTAGGTCTGTGTAATGAGGCTGTAGAACAGTTTGGGTTGGAAGAGACCTTTAAGGTCATCTAGTCCAATCCTATTTTGTTTTCTCTTTTTCTCTGTCACAGCGGTTTCCTTCCATTCTCCTCTCAGCTGCAGAAGACACGACACTGTGCAATGCTTTGTTTTTACCCACAGTAGGTGGAGGTTTTAGCTGTAGAGTAAAACATGGTCCCTTTGAGGTACTTCATATGAATCACATTGTTTCCGGAATGCTTTATAGCTTGTCCCAGGGTAGTGCTTTCAGTGAAATACTCTCGCATAACACCTATCAGCATTTGCAGCTGCTTGCTTATTTTTGATAGGGGGAAGGTAGAGAAATTATACTTACCAAGTAGATTTTCATGCTGCACATTTTATAAGCTAGTGAATCTTTCCTCAACAATCCAGTATCAGCTGTATAGTTTTTATTGCTTGATCTGGACTCTTTAATCCAAGTAGCTGGAAATTTTCATTCCCTCTCCTCTTTGTACCACCTAGCAATATGTTGTAATAACGTTACGTTAGTGAAAACTCAGTTAATGTTCAGACACAAATTCTAACTGACACTGAGTCAGCTGTGTTATTTGGGGTGAAAGGAGGATTTTTTTTCATGTAGTATCTCTTAAGTGTTACTACATCTTAATACTCCCACTTCCTTCTATATATAGATACTGCATTAGACCAAGGAACACATGTGCTTTTCTCTCATTTGAGGGTTTTATGCTAGGTGTTTGTGTACTGTGCTGCCTCTTAGTTGTTACGATACAGGAAATACTTTTTTAAAAGAAATTTTTTTTTAATTATTCTGTTACTGAGAGGAAATTTTTTTATGAGTTCTGATCTTATTACATTTCTACCCTCATCAAACATAAAGCAAGTTTAATAACAAAAGGGTCATGGTATGCTACTCCTGGCTTTTTCACTCTTCCTCAGATGTTTGTTTCTGTCTATTGTCAGAAGTACCAATATTGGGCTGGATAGATTTCTGCTTTCATGGGTGACCACTCCTGTGCTTCAGTGCTTTGATGCCACCTTTCCTCTCACCCTCTGGAAAAATGCTGACTCTCTGAGAGATTGCCTGAGATCTGATTTTGGTTCTTTATATTTGACATTTCTGAATTTTACACAGATTGCTATGACTGACTTGAAAATGGATAAAGGAGCAGAGTGGGATTTAACTTCTCAAGTGACAGAAATGTCATTGTGCTGAGCAGATTTCAGATAGATCAGTGTATGTTTTCTTTCTTGATGAGCCTTGGAAGCTTTTCTTATTGTAAAGCTTCTTTAAACTGCAGTCAAACATCTAGCATGTTAAACTGACAATTGTTTGGTTTTCACTTCAAGTTTTTGATTTTTAGATTTATGTTTATTTCTGTGTATATGTATCTTTGCTTTCTCTCCACACAAATACATGTGAATATGTGTGCTCACACGAACACTCGAAGTGTCATGGTACCTGACCATCTGCTTTGAAGTACTGGAAAGGAAGTTTCATATAAAGGCCATCCAGGGGCTATTAAAGAGGGAGACAGAAGGAAAGAGTACCCTCTAATCAGCAGTTCATTAGATAACAACAACTTGTGGCAGAATTGTGCTTATGACACTGCTGAACACTTAAGTATCCTTAATTGTTTGAAGTGGGAATTCAAAAATTTATTAGGATCTTGGATATCTGCTGCTGAATTATCCAAGAAAGGCAAGGTGAAAAACCTTAGCAATGTATAAAGAAGTGACATATGGCAAACAAGGTAAAACCATGTCAAAGAGTAACATAAGTATTTAGGAAATAGTTTAATTAGACATAAAGGGCAGAAATCACATAGCAGAAACTAAACAAAAGATGGCCCTGATGCTGTTTGTCTGTGGATAGATTTATGAGTTTGTGAAATAAACCTCTTCGGGGAGTCACAGAGGTGCAGTGGGGTAGGAACATATATAAAGTAAAAATAATAATCAGTGAGCCAGCCTTTCCTGAAAGTAACTCTAGTCAACGATGCAAAGTCAGCTGTATTTTTAAAAATCAAGTGACACACTCAAGGTTATAATATTTGCTGTGTATTTTAGGAAGAGGAAGATAAGGGTACTGTAAAAATACTGCTTTCAAGTTTAGAAGGAAAAACTAGGTCACAAGATTTTCATCCTTCCTTTATTTTTACCCTAAAGGGATTAATCTAATTTCAGATCTAGCAATGCATAACTCCCATGATCTACAAAATATTTTATGTAGAAAAATGTAGTATTTCTACCAGCAGCATTTAATCTCAGTCTTTGTTTAGAGAAATATATGCAGCAGATGAATACTGAGTCATTAACTCAGCCTTAATAATGTGTTAATAGCCACCTTATGGACCTCAGATTTGCAGATTCTCATCTGATGCCAGAAAGTCTGAAGGTTTAGACAAAACAAACAAGGAACACTGTACTCCCAAACTGCCTTAAACAGAAATTCTGAAAATGGGATTTGAGTACAAGACTGAGGGTTTTTTTCAGTACATAAAATATAAACAGGATGAAACTTCAGGATGACAACCTTAACTCTTGCTACTCCATCATGTTTTTATGATGTTGGCCATAAAAGACTGTATTTCATAAAAGCTAAGACCAAACTGTCAAGCATCAGTGTCTAAACTCAGGGAACTGAATGAATAGCCTGGCTTTCTTAGAGGTACTGGCTGAAGGTTTTCTGCTTGAATTTGCTTTGAACTGAGGAGAGACAGGTGCCTCTTGTTTTCCCCTAGGACAGGATCGCTTGCATACGTTTCCAGAAACAGGTTTAATTGCAGGAAGCTGCAAACTCCAGACTCTGAAGACATGGAGTGTCTCTTTGGGTGGTAGTAGGTTATGTTGCCTCTTGTTGCCTCCTTTTACACTGCTGAGGTGTAACACCGCACCAGCTTTCAGGACTTTGGGCAGTTTGCTGGGTGTTCAGGTGTGTTTATGGGGGCAGTGCCTGGATTTTGTCAGCAGGAGCAGAATCAATTGAGCAATTTAGAGGAGAAGCAACAGCTAGGGAAATTGAGGGGCTTGGTATTTTCTGCCCAGAAGCTTTCTTCCAACTTCAAAACTAAAAATATGGTGGTAGGATTTCTGGTCTTCTCTCAGGTGTTTTGTGTAGGTCTAGCATAGCAGGATGTAGGGATTCTTCAAGAACAGGCAGAAAGGTTTTGAGGAAAAAGGAATTTGCTCCCATCCTTCTTAAACTTGCATATTTCCTCTCATGTCTGAGGAGCCCAAAACCACTTTGCAATCTCTCTTTTGAAATACTCAGGGACTAGGAAATTTTGTCTTTATGTGAGAGCATTGCTCTGGCTACCAGGCTGCTTGGCTTGAGGAGCTGGGTAGGAATATTGCCGGAGATCTTTCAGCTATGCTTCCAAAAGAAGGACCTACTGCTGTTCTCTGAGTTACATTGCATGAGGAATGTGTGCTCAAACAACACTGCAGTGCCACCAGTCTGATCCTTTGGGATGCTCGTAGGTTAAAAAAGATAAGCAGATTCAGACTGACAGGTGGCCACTTCCATTTTCAGTTGGTGGAGGATTGTTTCAGTGTAGCTATTGATAACCAGAGTGGTAGTATGCCCTGGATTTATTTGTGAGAACTCATATATTGCTGCTGAACTTAGTGATATTTGATACAATCTTTTCCATTTAAAGGGGGTCAGAGATGGCCAAAGGGCTGTAGATTTCCTACATGGCAGCCCCTCCTCCCTGGGGAGGAGGGGACATGGGTTTTATTTCACAAATGGGCTGAAGTGGTGTCACTTCTTTCTGTAAAAATCTGCAAAATCTACATGCTGAACAGTGGGGGATGTCTGAGTACCCTGCTTACCATTTCCCTAATGGGAGAGTGGTTTTATTGCAAGCAATGAAGTCAAACCAGCTGAGTTGCAAATAGATTGCCTTGATGATTTAACTTGATTTCATCTTGACAGTGGTGAACAACACAGGTTATACAGAAAACCATGCAGTGTTTTCTGACAGAAATAATAAACCGAGATGCCCATCATCTGCTGTAGCAAATATTGAAAGTTAAATGGTCATCATGAAGTGGGAGAGTTGTTATCGATCGTTTCTGTCTCCCTTGAAGGGTTAAGGAGAAGAGTAACTGTAGTGCAGGTAATCATGTTGCCTTTGGGTTTTTTCTATTAAGTCACAAAATTTCACAGTTTCAGTTAGCACTGACTGGTGCTGTACCTTTGGCAGATGAGAAGCAAAGGTTGCTCCAAGCCCAGCAGTCCCCTCCTTGTCTGAGGAAAGGCTAAAGAGTTTCACTGTCTAGCAGGTGGCTGCAATTTTGAAAATAGCTTCTTAATAAAATTTTCTTCCCCCTGTTTTTTGTCTGACATGCTAATTAAGCTCACCAGGGAAGTGAGTGGCTTGGATTCCTCCACTCTCAGGCTCCTGCAAACCGGCAACAAATGTAGATGTGCTTATTCAATTGTGGCAAGGGGGAAGGCATCCAAATTCTTGACCTGTGAATGTACAGGAGTGTTTGTTTAATCCAGAGAAGGAAAACAGGGGCATGCTGTTCCTGAGGCACTGTGGGCAGGGCAGGGGTGCTAATGAATTGGAAGAAGAAAGCTAGATGCCCCAGAAGAGAGTGGCAAGAGTGTGACAAACAGATTGTGTGAGTAATTACTTTTGCATACCTTCCTGACCATTATCAGCAGGACTGGATTTTTGATGGAAAAACTTAATTAAAAAGTTTAATTTTTTTCCTCTTAAGAAACCTGTGTGCAGGGGCTCGTTGGTGAGTGGAATTTAGGACACTGATTAATTGCTTTCAAGAGATCAGCTCTGTGAATCCTGCTAAGATGCAGGAAACAATAAAAGTTGGCAACCTGCTAAGCTAATGTTACAAACACTTGAGCACCATTTCTAAACTAAGGCTTTTCTGAGGAGTTCACCATCACTGCTGTTTCAGGTAGGCATTTGCTGGAAGAGGCAGAGAGGACTCTGGTGAGCAGCAGCAACACCCATTTTGGTCTTACATCCCGATTGTTTCTTTGTCCTTAGGAGCCTTCCCTGGTGCTAACCCGTGTATAATTTGCTGTGCAAATGCAGACCTGGCATCTTCTATGGTAATGCATGGCCCCCTGGCCTGGTTGTGTGACTGACTGTGGCACGGGGCCTTGGAGCAGGAGCCAGGTTTTAATTGCATGAGGTTCAGGTTGCACTGCAGACAGATGTCAAGAGTGCTGATGTCTTGGGGCAGATGTATGGGATTTGCCAATTTGTGATGAATTGCTGTTATTCCAGAGCAAGGGACACTTGAGTAAATTCCCCCTTTGATCAATCTTCCCTAACAAGCTCTCTGCTGACAGCAAAGACAGTGCAGTTCGGACCCGCAGGCCAAGTCAGTCTACACTCACATATCACTAAGTAGCCAGGGGCTGACTGGGTTAATCTGACTGTATTGCCAGAGGCACTGCAGTTGGTGCCTGTTGCTTGCAGGGAGGTAAGTCTACAAAATCCAGGAAGCAAAAAAAATATTGCTAATAAGCAATATCTAGGGGTGTGGGGGGAGAAGGGCATAGAAGAGAAATAGAAGGCTTGTGCATTCATGTCAATAGCAAGTGATATCCAGAAATGCATTTTGCTTGAAGTGCCTGGAGGGGGAAGCTATGACTGTGTGGTGGGTTTCGTTTTGTAGCAGTGGGGCTGGGATGCAAATTACACCACTCTTTGTATTGCATTTACCAGTCATCCCTCCTTAAACACATTGGAGACTTACCATTTGCTGCCTTACAAATACTTTGGATGCCATTGAAGTTTTCAGATAGCAGGGAGTGGTAATGGGGTAATGCAGAAAAGGATCACTTCTAGTTGGAGATTATTTTTTCTGTAATGCTTTCAGTGTCACTGGGATCAGGCTGAGAGATGTGGAGTTTTAAGTAAGAGGAATGATGGAGTGCAGTGGTTTGCATTTCACATGAATAGAGAAACATTGGAGAGCATATGCCTTGTGTAAATCCTGTGTGCTGCACCTACTGCACTCTGGATGCTTATGGTGAAGTCAAACACCTTTTGAAACCCAACTCACAATGGGAACAGTACACATTACATGATGAATATGAAGAAGAAGCAGAAAGGATGCCTGTCCTATAGCTTGATTTAACAGTGCTTGAATATATTAGTCATGTAACGGTGGTAAAGAATATTCCTTCTAATGCTAGACAGAAATTCATTATGATAAAGCCCAGAGCATTATTCCTCAGGCCAGAATCTTTCTGCTTGCCAGTGGAGAGATTAGAGATGGAGTTTTCAATATCTTATTCATGCATGGCTTCTCTGCTGTTTTGTTTTTAAATACAGATGATTTTAAGATACTTATTTTTCCTCTCCTACCCTCAAAAACCTTGCCAGACTATCGAGAGATGCTGTTTAGCATGTCATCATCCTATATTGTTCTTACTGTATGTCTCTCCACCTTTTTTTCAAAACATCCTTCACCCTTTCTTTGCATATTCTCCTTTACCTTGCAGAGATTGTGCAATTGTTCCTTCTTCAGGAATTACATGTAATGCATAATAGCAGTCAGAGCTCAGCATTTTTGCATTAATAGTGCCAAATCTTGGTACTTTCACATCCCATCATGCTTGTCAGTCACTCATTTTGATCTACTTTCTTAATTTGAACTTCTCCTCCTAAGAGGATCCTGTCTTTGGCAGGTGCAGCCTTTTTTGTTTTTGAGATGAGCTTCCTCACTGTGACGTTTCCCTTCTCATTCATTACCTCAAAATTTTTCTTGATGGAGTATTCTCTTCTCTCTCCCACTGTCTCACTTGCATTGCTGTAATTAAGTATTTTTCTGTTTGGAAAGAGTTAATAGCACTGGGGAAGAATACAGTCCATGGTATTCCAAGATTAGAATTTAGTCCATTTCACTCTTGCCTTTGTGTGGAAACATTAGGCAAAGAGAATTGCAGTAAAGAGGCATAGTTTAAGATTCTGGTAATAAAGTGAGTGAGGTAAACAGCAGTCCAGATTCAAAATTCAGAGTATACCCTCACTGTTCTCCTACCTCTGTATGTAAGTTCCCCTCATCAATATATATAATATAATGAAATACATCTCTTACAACTGATGAGTGTTATTGTTTGTTGGAAAAGCACTCCTTCCCATGTTCTGTTATCCTGCTGATTTACAGAAAATGTACTGTATCCTTAAAGTTAAAAATCAGAAGTTTTTAAAATTCTAAAAATAACATTAAGAGTCTAGCTCATACTGCAGATAAACTCTAGATCTGGCAACACACTTTGGAGCATGGAAAGATGTTTTTATGTGGGAAAGTTATATTATTAACTAATCCTTCACTTCTTTTTCATCCTTCTTCTTTCCATCCATTTCCTTATGATCTGCTTTTTTATAGCAAGCCCAAGGAGAGAATAGTGTTTTCCACTGCTACGGGGGCTTGATCTGAAATTCTAGCTGCATAGGTGCTTGTGTTAATGAAAGCAGCTAAGCTGAAATTCTCTTCAGCATGTCTGATGATAAGCACATTTCAGTCAAGCTTAGGGATGCAGTTATCTATAGGATAAGTGCACTTTGCCTCTAAGGGCACACAGGAGACCAAATGACAAATTGACAAACCTCACTGCAACTTCAGTGCATTTAGGGAACCAGCACTAAAATAGTAAATCTGATGCTTCCTGGATTGTTTTGTCTTTTGAATAAATTGACTGAGATGCTAGACAGTTCTGTTTTTCTCAGACAGTAATTCAGAGCACAGAGTGATCATGAAAACTTGGTAAGTTACTTTTACCTATAGTTGCTGGCTAGCAAGGTGGTACTTAAGAAATTAATTAATTAGATTAATTCCTGTCTAGAACTGCCTACAGTGAAAAGCCATGTTTTGGAAAATTAATGCCATCCATGAACTCAAGCCTGTTAATGTTTTATTTGGTGACATCCCATGCTTAGGTTTTGGAGTCACTGCTTGTAATACTTGACTTTGCGTTGATGTCACTTGGTCTTGTAAAAAAATGCTGGATTCGTCTCTGTCTGTAAAGAGCAGTGTATTGAAAACTCCCATTGTAAATTGGAAAGGACCTCCAGAAGTTATCCCCCAGCTCCTTATTCAGAGCAGAACTGATGTCTTAGATCAGATTTATCAGAAGAGACCAAAGAAACAATAGTGTATTAACATGTTAAGGACTGGAAAACACTGATATACTATCTGTGTTTCCTAACTATTAAGACCCTGTTTTCAAGTGTTTAAAATTTTAATCTCGTTTTACACAGTTAAAGACTATCTTCTCTCCCACATTTAAATATTTTCCTGAATTTTCATTTTAAGAACTAGGAGTCCTGTGCTTTGGAGCAAGAATGACTTTCAGCTAAGGTCTTGGTCTTTCTGTCAGCTAGATGGAAATTCACACACTGTGCTTTAAATTCTTTTGATTTAAATAACTAAGATTTCACAAGACTGACCATCACTGTCCCTTCTTCTGCCACCCAGGGCTCCAACAGTGAGACTCTCACTGAGTCTAAAACCAACACTGAGATGAAGCCTGTTTTATTCCTGAGCTCCCTGGGTTCCCATGCAGTGTCTAGGAAAAGGTTGTCTAACTCAATTGCAAATATCACAAGATTTAAGACAGATTTGGGTATTGATTTTATGCCTCATGACAGAATCTTTGGGCTTTAAAAAAATTACTCAATTAAAAAACCCACAGAACCTCCTGGATTGCTATGCAGGTAACTGGGTAGTTCCAAAGAATATTATTAACGCTATAAAGGCCATTGCTTAAAAGACTGTGAAATGCTAGAAGAAAGCCTCTGCATTCCCCACTATTGTTTCTAAATTGTGACAGAGTCTTTCTAACTTGATGATTGCACTCTTGAGTTTTCCACAATACTTGGGTTTCATTTATAGTACAGAAGAGAGGCTGAGAAATGCATAGTAACTGAAACAAGAGACTGCAGGAAGGAATGGTACCGTTCAAGACAGCTGAGAGCTGTGCTGCCCTGAAGGGCTGCATCCTGTTTCTGCCTGTTGCATCATTTTCCTAAGGTGCCTTAAACCAAACTTCTTCACTTGTAATTGTAAGATCCTCTTTTACTGAATGAGATTTGGGTCCTGGTTTGCAGAAGGGTTAAGCACCATAGCCACAAATTACATCATACCTAAACCAGAGAGATTGTGTCCTGTGCTTCTCACCGGAGTTCCTGAAAGTCAGTGGATATAGCTTTTACCTTGATCTCTCTGTGAGTCAGTTACAAATATATAAAACATGGAAGATACAGTGCAAAAAACCCCCTAATATTTGTGAAGCAGTTGGACTCAGTTGTGATCATAACACAGACACAGTCAGCAGGAAATTAATTCTTCAGGCTTCTGAGCAGAATGCGAATAGTGCACGGTATGCAAGACCTGAGGGTAAATGTAGAAGTATGATGAGAAGGCAGTCACATTTAATAGTTGTCTAGAAGCTATAGAAGCTATAACTTCTATGCACTGATTGAGGGAAGGACCCTGTGGAAAACTTAATGAGCCTTTAAAGTTTGTATTCCAAAGTATGCTTAATAGCTGGATTTAGGCTGCTGGCAACTGTAATTCAGACATCTATTTAAAGCTTTAAAATGCAGGCTTTAAGCTGCAAACTTTAAACTTGCATGGTCTTTTAATGTAGAGTTCTTTTAAGTTGTTCCATGTGTAAGATTTTATTTGTGAACTTTATAAAACAGTCTTGGTAAAGACTGACTCTGTCCACTCTAGTGTCTTCCAATCCTAGCTTTCTTTTTAATATATAGGCAGATTTTTAATATCAATACTTGGTTGGGGGGTTTTGGGGTATATATATGCCTGTGTGCTGTCCAGCAGATTGAGTATACTGTTACTTCCACAACACAAGAGCTTTACACTCTTGGAGACATTTACAGCAGATGGCTGTGTCATGTGGGTGAAATGCTGTTACATTGAAGAAGTGGTTCGGTAGCCCATCAGCATATTACTTCATGCTGATGTAAATGACTGCAGAAGATACAAGGCTACAGGGAGTCAGGTTCCATATTCTAGAACAAAACATGTAATTTTGCTGAATGTGATTTACAGGCAGAGTTTATGCTTCCCCTGCCAACAGTGCTCTTCTGGATGCTCCATCAAACACTTGGAGGTTTCTAAAATATTGGGCTTGCTGTAACAGGAGGCAGGCTCCTTTTTTCATTTTAGAACAGCTAGCAAGCTAGCTTCTTTCACAGATCCATTTCACTGCCTATCTCTATAAATGTTAAGTACGCTGAAGGGAGGGCAAATTTTAGCTTGTGCTTGGAATGTCCTCAGAAGTTTGTTGTCTAGAAAGAGAGGAACAGCCCTTTTTTCACATTATGCGTAATCATCTTTTGCTTAGAGATGGAGACAGGCTTGAACAGTGTGGGACTATCTCCCTGCCTTGACTCCTCTGAATAAATCACGGCTCTGCTACTGTTTCCCACTTAGAAGGCTGGAGCTATATTACTTAGCTCACCCGGATTTAAGAAGTTTGTTTGCATAAAAGATGGTGACGGAAAGCAGTTCATATTGTTAATCAGTTTTAGTTCCTTGAATGCATTACACTGGCAACATAAAGAAAAAACTACAGCCCTAAAAGAAACTAAAATAATAGAAGCCAGTTGAAAGAGAGTGTAACATTAACCAGGGACCACCCAGACTCTTGATTTTCTTTCTTTCCTTGTTTAACTTTTTTCTTTTTTTTGAGGGCATTTAGGTTGTTGAGGAGCTTAGACCTAAATGTCTTCTTAATCAATTTTTCTTCTGTTCTCTGGCCTCTCACACCATTTGTGGGAGTTTGTTCAGCACAGGTGGTCACCTGTATGGCCCAGCCAGCATGTTGTGCCAAGAATCAGCTTGTGCTGGTATGGCATGCCAAGTCCCTTCCGTTCTCTTGGAGGAAAGTTCAGTCTTGGAAAAGCATTCTTAGTGTGTAGCTTAGAGCGTGCTGGCTGTGAGGGGAAGAGTTTGGAGGAAGTCTTGGGGCCTGCCATAGTCTCCAATCAGACTCGACCATTAACGTAGAGTCCCTTCGTGGGAGCTGAGGACTGATATGAGGTAGAAATTTCTGAAAGGGAAATGTGTCTAATTTCATTAACTGTGCATGCAGAGCCTTGAAATATTTCAGTTTCTGGCATTTTTTTCTTCACAACAAAGATGATCTCTATGCTTCTAGTCACTAGCCTCTGTTCTTACACACATGCATCAGGCAGAGCAGGAGTGAGGTAAGATACAAAGTAGAGTACAAAACCCAATAAATAACTTAATTAATTACTGTAAAGTTACAGGTTACTTTTTGGTGAAGTTGTATTGAAATCTGAAATAGAAAAGTTCACTGATTCTTAGTAATTGTTCAGGTGAGTAGTAAAACTGTTGGGTCAAAGAAAGTACAAAGTAGGTATTGATGTGCTAGCAGGGAAAATTTATGAAGTTTCTGTAGAGGAGAAAAACCTGCCCTTATTTTAAAATTAGGGCCTATCTACTGACTTGACCAGACCCATAGCTGAAAAATCTGTCTTAAACATAAACATGTATCTGTGTCTTATTATCATATTAGAAAATAAGAACATTCTAGCTGAAAATGTGCCACTTGCAGTGTACAGTCTGTTTTTTTGTGTAGAAGTACACGTGAATATAGAACACACAGTGTGACTGGCTTGTGGCTGGCTCGTGGAGCAGACTCAGTGTGGTGGCACTGGTGAAAGCAAGGGGAATTGAGTGGCTGTTCCTTATGTTTTCACCCAGATGAGACAAGAAGTGCTCTGCTGTGTGAGATGGGCACAGTTTCTGCTGTGCAATGGGCACTTCTGTCTGTAGCATTGTCACTGATGCAAAAGAAGCCTGTGGAGGTCTTGTTATACTGTGTGGTTGGACCCTTTATCTCTCTGATTTACCTGCACTTGGAAGTGTGTTTCTTCAGGTTTGGTTCTGAGGCTGCATCTGTGCAACACAGGCTCACTGGGAAGTGAATTGCACTAAAAGAAGTTGCTATTAGTAAACAGTGCTTGTTTGTTGGGTTTTTTGTACTCTTCCTCAGAATTCACACAGGTCTCTTGCAAAAGAGACACTTACTCACTGTCAGGAAGATTTCTTTTCCCTGAGACTTCAAGGGTCAAGCCCACTTCTCCTGATGAGACCACTGCTAGGCTGCAGGTGCTGGGTTACTCTGGGAAGACAATCATGATCAACAGCAAAAAGGAAGTTGATCTGAAACTTTCTTTTATGCTCAAGTCTCAATCAGAAGTGTTTGCCCTACAGCTGCCAGGACTGGCTACAGCTAATAAGGAGTCCTGCCAACAGTAGTGGGAGGGGTTTGGTAGAAATAAATTTCCTTACTTCATAAACATTGTGGATCCAAATCTCTACTGCTGTTTTACCCAAGAAAAATTATACATACATGGGAAACTAAGTAGCATTTCACTGTCCAAATGCAGAGGTATCAAGCCACATCTCACAACATGGAGAAGTGTGGGGAACTAGAGAATTAAGATGGTTAAAACAGTGCAGCTCTTTCGAGAGTTTTATTTCAAGCTCTTCTGATTGTGGCAGTGTTTCACAGAATGGAGGATGAAAAACAGTTGGTGCTGCTGTTTTTTTAAAATTCTCTGCTGGCATGGCTCCCTAACAGTGCCTGTCATGTACCAGGGGTATTTGTTTTGGGATAAAATCAATTTTCCAATTTCTCCTGGAGAAAGTAGCTAGTTGACATTTTAGTCCAAACAAGTATATAGACTCAAATATCCGAAAGGGTGGGCACAGTAGTGCTTCTCCCATCAAAGTTTTCAGCTGTTGAAGAGATAACTCTACTGTTTTACTACCTCTGTTACAATCTGTGGTATCAGATTACATTTCTCTTGCAGATCTGGAGGCTGGATAGACCTATGATTCTAGTTAAAAATCTGTTTCTGTTTCTGACATTACCTCTAGATGAGTGGTCTGGGGTATTGGTTTGTTTGTGCAGAGTGGCTGTGGGTACAAGGTGATAAGGACACTGGTGTGATGAAGTGGAAGTGCTTGAGGAAAGAAGGTCCTTTGGAGAAGAGGCAGCCACAGGGTTGCACAGACTGCGGGAGATGGCAAGCTTGGGAAATGCAGTGCACTTGGACTTGCCCGTTTGGCACGTATCTTCCAAAGTGTCCATTGACAGAGCTTCAGCAACAGAAAGGAAGGAACTGCCTCTGTGAAATGCTGAATATTCCTTCACTCTCAAAGAGAAAAAGAAGTATGTTTGCATTTATTGCCTGGCCTTCTGTAGATCCAGCCATTTACCTGCAGATACTATTGCCACTGAAATCTCTATAGATACATATCTGTAGAGGCTCCACGTTTCTGGGCGTATTGCTCATGGAAGGGCGTTTCTATATGGCTACTGTATGCTTTGTCCTGAAAACACAACCAACTGCTATTTAGAGATCTTGAAACTAGACCACACTTACTTTACAGTAAACAAGAGGCTTTACTTACTGAGACAGAAAGTTCACTGGTCAGGAAGCTGTCAATTTTCATTGCCTGTGTATTACAAAGCTTGCACAATTGAAAAAAGCTGGACTGCCTTCTGTCTTGCAAATGATGAGGTCTTACTGTATTTTAAATGCCTTTTGTGTTGTGTGACTCAGAAGAACATGAACACTGCTCTGCCACTGTGCAGTTTTTGGTTCCAGCTTCCTCTGACTCAATTGCATTTGGCATGATTTCACCAATTTTATTTTTGAGGTTTGATGAGCACCTAGCTAGCTACCTATCTTTAGACATCATGTTAAAACTTTGGCCTGGATACAGAATAAAATACACTTGTCTGATCAAATATATACAAATAAATCAAGATGAGTAGTGCAGGAATCCGTTGCAAAGCTTGTTTAGTATGATGTATACCAGTTTCCAGATGTTAGCTCTATCTTCTAATAATGACTTTAATTCTTTGCTGTCTGCCATTAAGAAAATAATTCATCAGAACTGAAGAGAAAGAAAGAAAAAAGAGAAAGTAATAAAAGATGCTGAAGCTGTGGAGACTTGCTGTCAAAATAAGGCATTTGCGTAAGCTGCCTGGCTGCTCTCTAATCCTCAGGCTACAGAACAGGAGGGACTCTTGTGCTGGCAAAAAGTACCCTATGGAAATAAAAGGGGCTGCCGTGGTAAAAGAGAACAGGTGGCTGTGATCATTCCTTCCCTCTGCCACCTACTTTTTTGCTTAGAGGTAGAATAAAATATAAGCTGCCTTCAGGACATCCATCAACTTTCTTAGATGCATTAGTCATACTCCAGCTTCTGGTCTTGCAAGTGTAATGCCTCCAATTATATCTGCAGCTGTGTACCTTCTTTCTTGGCCTGGCTCTCTACGCTGCAATGGCATCAGTCAATGGAGAATTCTTCTCAGGTAGGCTGCCTCTTCTGTTTTTCTGCTAAGTTGTGGCTTGGTGGGTTCTTCACAGCAGCAGACTGGCTCTTAATGTTTAGCCCACCCCTGTAAGCACTCCAGAGAAGATCAAGGTGGGCTTATCAGGCCACATTGACCAGCTGGAGGAGGCCAGGGATGGAGAGAGCTGAGAGGAGGCTGGAGGCATGAGGGGACAAGAGCTCTGACGTCTAGGTTAGGAAGTATTTTGGGGAGTAAAGGGCTTTGAGCAATAGGGGCACTGGGTTGAGAAGCCCAGGTTGTCTTTTTTCTCCTAAGGTTGTTATTGTGACTTTGCCATTTACAACTTGTATGTAAATTCAAAAGGAAGGTGTGGAAGATGGATATGTTCCCAAGATTCCCCAGAGGTTAATTGTTTTTCTTATTCACGGAGCTCTTACCATACAGAAGTAGAGCAATCCCACTGAAGAACTAAGTATTTGAGTCTAGCCTAAACACCAGCAGAATGCAAAATGTTTTGGATGAAGAAAGATAGTGTAAGCTTGAACTCTTACCAAGCTACAGACAGGCTTGCTTGAAGTAGATTGCTGATGATATTGATCTAACAATGCAGAGATAAATTAGACATAATATTCCTGCAGCTGACATGAGCAGTGAGGACAGCCCCTCTGAGGGGTTTAGGCCGCCCAGAGCTACATACTCTGTGAGACGATGTAAAAGGAAATGTTTGCCTTGTGCAGTTTTTAAGCTCAAATAAATAGGTTTAAAAGCTGGGCCGTTAACACTGTCTGTTCTGGCTTGTATATGTCACAGGACATAAAGCTTCCTGTAGAGAAACCAAGTAGAGAATTTGTGGTTTCATTTGTCTTCAGAGATTATTAGGAAGTGGAGATTGAGGCAGGAGGTCAGACTGATTCAGTATTCCACCTCTGCACATTTGTGTGCTCTTTCAAGGCCGCACATGGTGGAACCTTTCTGGTTTTAGAGATAGGATAAGATGTTCTTGAATACTCAGAATTGGTAATTTCAGAATTGCTATTTTTAGAGAATGCATGGGTTTTTTAGTGGGTTTTTACCAGAATCAGGAGGACATTTTTCTACTTGGACCCAAATGCAGTTCAGTGGTTAAATACATTTAAACACAGACCCTGGCGTCTCTGCCTAATCTCCTGCAACCTTCTGTGGAGTTGAGAGTGTAATTCTGAGCCTTAAAACTGCTTTTTATATAGGGAAGGCTGACATTGCCATAGCTCAACAAAAACCTTTCATTAAAACCTGGTACCCCTTTTCCACACTCCCCACCCTTGGCTTCACTGTGGATATCATTGCAGAGCTGCCATGTGAATCAGCTTGTGTTCTGTATCAACTTACACAGATTTTTGACTAATGGTCAAAATTCTATCCTCTGTGGTTCCAGTAATTTTTCCACTTGCAATTTTATTTTTGTTTGAACCCTGAATGCAAAATGACCCATGGTCAGGGGACCGTTTCAGCCCTGTGCTTTTGTGGATTGAAGTCTGTGCTGTGGGCAGCGTGAGAGAGAACCCGATGAATTTAATTTCACAGGGGAGTAATTTTTAAGTCCTGTTGAACCAATGTTAGCAGTATTGAGTACTTTATTGGAGTCAGCCTGCCAGTTGCTGACAGGGTTTTCAGCATCCTGCCATCTCTCTCAGCCAGAATCATTTAAAATTGACATGGTGCTGAAAATGAGGAGGCTAAGGAGTCTGGATTTGATGACATATCCATATGTGGGCATGTTTTAAGTGTATCAGGATAATCTTGCACAGTGGTGTGTGTTTAGTGCATTAGAAAATGGGATACATTTTGTATTGGGGTGATTGTTTCTGGAGATATCAGAACATCTACAGTGTTTTTCTGAGCTATTACAAAGCATATAAACTACCCTGTGCTGGATGTGGTGCACCACATTGCTTAGCTCTGGTGATAATGGAATTAGTAGTTTCATTTTACTAGGAAAAAGCTTTGGGGGCCAGAGGATGTGTTCATTTAACCTATAATAGCTATGAGATCATGTACACTTTTGCCATGAGTGTTTGACAATGAGCTTCTTACTCTGTCTTGTGTCTTGAAATAATCAAGCCCTGATTATTTTCAAGGCTTGATTATTTCATAACGCCCAGATTTTTGGCTAGAGTTGTAATTTTTAATATTTTTTTGTTCTTAGTCCAAAAAGCGTCCAGTGGATCTGCAAGCTGCTTGGGAAATTTCAGCATGAGCAGTTTTCAAAGCATGAAAGGTTAAAATAGGGGTTTGGTATTTTGAGAGGCCTGAAATATAGGAAAACATGCTCCCCTGGGTTTTACATAGAAAATCACAAATTATTTCTAGTCTTTCTCAAAGGAGTATGTGCAAGGGATAGCTTAAGATTTGGGTGATGGATATGATTCTGCCTGTCCGCAAGGACACACGGAGTTCCTAGAAAAGGCAATTCAGAGAAAGAGATTAACTTTTGTCATTCTGAATTTCTCCTTGGAGCAGCCTCTTTGTCTCCAGCGACAAGAGAAGAAGCTAGGAAATTAACTAAAATCTTTGTAAATGCATTCCTTTATGTCCTGAACATACAGCAAAGATGCTCATTTTGGTATCTTGGTCATGTTTCACTTGTGATAATGGTATCATTGATTCACCTCCTGTTTTAATTGGGTGAATTAACTTCCTTTGCATGAGGGGTACTGAATTGTGTAACTGCCTAGCACAGAAAGAGTTACAGGATCAGTCATGGAAATTGGAAGCTGTAGCTTATTTTACTGCTGTGTACTGAGGGCTGTACACATCTATCTATCTATTTGCCTGGTGGTAGCAGACATGTTTAGGAGCAGAGGCTTGGAGAAGTAGGAGAAGAAAAGGGGGGAGGTGGGTTGTAGCTCAGTGATTAAGAAAAGATGTACGTGACTCACCCTCTTCTAACAGAGCTGGAGAGGCAGAAGGAAACCAGTCCTTTAATCCTTCTCGTTGTTTCTGTGGCTGCCCTCGTTCTTGGAGGTTTAAATTAAAGGATCAAATGTGGAATCTGGGAATTTTTCCAGATACACTTTTGAAGCACTCTTTGACTGTTGCAGAACTGATTGCACTAAGCAAAGTGCAAACTGTCTGTCCTTGCACTAGAGAATTAACACTTCTGACTGGACTTACTTATTCCCAATCATGGATTTTAGTTCTTTTCCACAAGAGAACCCATATAGTTCTGAATTGCATCCCAGCTGTCCTCCCCAAAGTTCCTGCTGTTCACCATGGCACTTGTCTGCTGTCCTGTGTGGGTAGGTGGAAGCAGACAAATACTTAAACATCTCCTGAGCGATATAAATGCTGCACAGTTAGTTATTCATTATTGCTGACTTTCTAAAGCAGCCTGTGTTCAGATGTACCAACGTGCCTGGCTTCTCTTTTCTCATCTCTCGAGATAGAACAGCCTGGCTGGGCCACAGACCTTTTTGTTGCAAAAGGCAAAATCACCTGCCTGAAACATAAAGCTCAGGTCTTGTATATCAGGTCTCATTAAAGAAACTTTGAATATAAGAAAGTTTTAAAACTATAAATGGGTCTCTTTTAAAACTATAAATTCAATTTCATATTAATTTCATAACATTTTGTGACACTTTCAATGAGTTAGGGTGTTCTATAAATCTGATGTTAAGCAGCTGTGTAACAGCACTCCATTTAGTACCACCCTGGAAGTAATTTATTTTGAATAAGTGATGTGGTACCTACATAGGTCCCCCAGCCCCCCCAGTCTATCTCAAATATACACTGTTATAATATTTTTAGAACATCTAAGGTAGTGGGTGTAACTTACCTACATGTACACAATATAATTTTTGTTCTCTAGGGATTTCTGGCGATTTGCTGACAGAGATGGAGCACTCAGTGCAGCACAGTGCTTTTTGTTTCCTGGCCTCTGCAGCTATGTCACTGTGCTTGCAGAACACACTAGTAATATGCAGCTCTTGTAGCATCACTCCAGACAGTGCTAGACATGGAATGGCACTCAAATGAATACAAACATGAATTGTTTCTTTGATCTCTGTAGACTTCCCACAGGCTGCTGTTGCAGGTTTTTTTCAAGGTCATCGAGTGTTGGTCGTAAAGAAAATGCTGGTTTTTGTGCCTGTGGTTGGATGGCTAGAAAACATATTAGTCATTGAGATAATGGGGAAAAAATCACTTTGTTTAAATCAGACACTCTTTGAGCATGGGGAAAAATAATTGAGGACAAATTGTATCTTCTGGGTATTAGAACGGGCAATAGCAACCAACCTACCGTACAAATAGTTCTGAAGTCTTAATCACTCTGCTAAAATCAGCTACAGTTTCGTTAAATTATGATGCAAATGTCCCTTTAGTTTTAAAGCTCAGGTGTCCTTAAGAGAATAAACGTGTTTGGCAACACAATCCAATTATCCTACTCGGATTTATGGCCATACAGCTTCAGCTGGATTTTACCACTGGAAAAACAGGATGTAGTCCAGGGTATTCATGTGTTCCCAGATGTTATTATGAGATAACTCTTATTCCCAGCTGTTACCAATTCTAGTGAAATAGCCTTTTCATTCAACCTAGCCAAAAGCCTTTAAGCCAGAGATGAGACTTCAGTTGTTTTATTCATTCAAAAAGCACAGGGATTGTGTCTAAATGCTAGTTTGAAGAAAGACAGAGTAGTTCTGTTAAACCAGAAAGTGATGATGCCACTGAAGTCCCTCTCATTCAAGTGAAATGTCATTTGCCAATTGTACTTGCAATCCTGGGATTGCTAAACAAGAAGTCTTTTACAGAGAATGGGCTGGTATTTGTAAAGCACTTTGTGAGTCCTGGAGGAAGGATGCATTATAAATACATATATAGTTACTAGAAAAGTTTATTTATGTGCTTTGAAGACACTGTTTGTCAGAACTGAATTGCTGTGAGGCTGAGCTCACTGTTCTGCCCATAGTCATGATGGGTCTGGGCACTGTCATGATGCACTTAGCTCAAGTGGGTTGGCGCTGCCTGGGGTCCTGCTGGCCAGCTCCATTTAATCACTCAGTGTACAATCACTGCTGAACTTGCCAAAACACGCTTGTGCAGTGGAAGTGCCCTGCAGAAGGTATGTTGGTTTCCTAAAGTAATTTGAATGCCTAAATATTTCCGTGTATTTGTAAAGAGAAGCCTAAAATCACAAAGCTTAAAGGAGAAATTTGTGATTTTCTTCAGGCTTTTGTAGGAGTGGATGCAAGGCTTAGATCCAGAATTTCTAGGGGATGCAGTATTCTTCTGATTTTTTTCTGATCTTCCCTTCACACAACGCTTTCAGAATCGAACATGGAGCCACTGTCAGGCAGCTTCTAGTACTGCGCTATGGGTAGAAGACTGCGGTAAAATTTGTGGTGTTTCTTTTAAATAAGTTTTTAAAAAAGAATGGCTTAAAACATTATCTTTGGCTGCAGTAAAAGAAAATGCTCTCCTCAGATGTGTTCCTAACAAAAAGGCTGCAGAGTTTTTTCAGTGAGGTTATTGAAATAAACTTTTATCTGCAGCACATGAACAAAACCCTGACTTAAACTCTATTGTTCTGATACTTGGGAAGAAGCATAAGCAATATATCAGAAAGACCAACAAAAGCATTTTAAAATAGGCATTTTAAAGTAATTCCCAAGTAACCAAATAGCATATTTTTCATCACTAAGTACATGCAATCTACTAATTTAATTTGTCTTTAATGGGTTTCAATGTGATTTCATCTTTGTTTTTAATACCAGAACATTAGGTATTTTTAAGCTTGGGGTGGCCAGGATGGGGGTGGAGGGATTCCTTTCTTTTCCTCTTGTCATTATCAGAAGTCATTTTTCTGGCTGCAGAAATTTTCTTGGTGCATCCTGAGCAGCTTTTTGGCAGTCGAGAATAAACAATCAGCCATTTTTTGTAATGCATTGTGGTTTTTTGTGTTTAGCCAGCCTGAAATTTACTGCCTTGAGAGCAGCAAATACTTATCATATTAATTCATTTCTCTTGTCTGTGTAGTTCAAGTGACATCAATTCATGCCTTTTCCCATTTCATGTCTGATTAGGAACTACTCCTTCCAATGTAGAGATGGACTTGAGGAGCTGGGATTTTGTTCCTTGGAAAGAATAGCTGTGTAATGGATCAGGATACTAGTTAAAAGCAAGGGAAAGGATAGTTTCTGACTCTCAGATAGTGACAATATTTTTCTATAAACAGCAATTAAAAGTTGCTCTATTTGTAAAAACGTATTTTCATGTTAATTCTAAAGCATGTACAAGCATGCCAAACATAGAGCTATAATTCCCAGAAGAGATCTTCTTGTGATGTCAAAGAAACTTAGAGTCAAGGCGAAATGTATGTAATATTGCTTGCACATACCTTCTGTGAGGATTTCTGGAGAAGGCTTATTGTTTGCACTTTGTAGTGGATTCCAGGCCAAGATTTCCAAAGGCGGCTGCCCTACCTTGTGTGCCTATGCAAAAAGTACCTGTTGCAGTACAGATGTTCACATATCCTATAGGCAGTGCTCTAGGTCAGGTGTTAATAGGACTTACTGTGCTGTCCTGTACATGTACAGGAGTCCTGGACCAGGACTCTTCAATTACTTTGCTGCCCTCCTATGTACTGTTCTCTTTCTATCAGATCTCAGGCTGTGATTAGCTTTAAATTGGTGCTGTGGCTTTTTCCCTGAGAAGAATTTTCCATCTTAAAATCTGTATTGCTTTCAGATCCTTTATCTAATTGTAAGTTTTAATGATAAATTTTGTGTGCCCAAAGGGTAAAAATAGCAGCTTTATTCCATTGACCAGCATTCTTCTAAATTAAGTTTTGCAACCATAGCAGAAAATAAACTTCTGAGTTTTATTTTCCTACTTCTAGTTCTTGTATCTAAGATTGGGGTTAGTCATATTCTGCTAAGTGATTCATATGTTCTGTGATTTACAGAGATAAGATAAAATGTAAGAAAATAAGATAAACTAAATTAGAAAATATATCTCCTAATATAATGTCTTAGCCATTGTTATGGTACCACAACTGCAAGAGAAGTCAAGTTAACACTTTAACTTCTGAAAGTGAATGCATCTCTTAAAAGCACAGAAGAGAAAAACCAGTTCAGCCTGCCCTAAAGACTCCATGGAAAGAGCTGGAAGCTCCTGCAGTCCTACATCAGATCTCAGCCAGGACCACACACACTGGCACAAGGTGCTTGCCTTTGACGAGGTGACCAAGCAGAACTATCCAAGATGGAGCAGTTCTCCAGAAAAGATATGGCTGTGCTATGCATCTCAGCACCTAGGGCAGAAGATGCTGCCTTAAAGAAAAAGATCTCTTTTGTCTTACTGTGGTTCTTTCTCTTTGCCTCACTGGACCTGATAACTCACATGTGGACCCATCTCCATGGCAATGATTTGAAGTCACATCCCAGTTAAACGCCAGGTTAACTGGAGAACAATGGTATATGATAAAAAAAAAATCTATGGAAGCTAGGAAAAGGGCTTGGAATCCCATACCTTTCCATCACTTGCTTAAAGCTGGTGTAGTTCCCCTGTGACAGCTGGTCATACCTGTATCAAACATGTTTCATGGCTCTTGGTTCCTGATTCATCAGGACAGTGGATACTCTCTTTGAAATTAGCTCTTCAGGTTATGACTGAGTAAAAATCTTTGGCTTAATGCACAGAGGCTTCACCTCTTGAGAATCTTGACCAGAAACCTTTGTCTGTATCCTTCATGGTCATTCTAAGGTTATGTTGTTATCTAGCCAAAGCCAGGGCTAACACTGTATTCTGAATTATTATAATGTCATGTTTACCGAATAATGATGTTAGAATGAGAGCTGTTCAATTAAAATTCTGATGGCATATTGAGTCCTGAAAGAGACAGCTACTAATGCACAAAGAATAGAAATATATGTTATATATGTAATGGTTTTTTTTTTATTCTAAAACAGGAGAGTAATGCCAGGCAGTATATCAGCAGCAGTTATCAGCTTTCACAATTTGTTTGACAGATTACTAATTGCTGTATTTCAAGCAAATGTTTTCAAAGTAGATGACACAAATAAGTGACTTTTGCTGTTTATTTGGAGTCTGTTTCCTTAATCTCAAGTAATTCGAGGAACACCCAATACTGGATGATTAAGATAGTAAGACGGCGTTATTTTGTGTAAAAGATCTCATCCCCAGATGCCTCGTGTTTTTGTCGTATGGTCTGTTTAAAAAAAAACAAAAAAAAACCAAAAAAACAAAACACCGAAAAGAGGTGAACCCAATCTGAAAGACCAGGGTTTTGGTTTATGTGTCTGTAATTTTGAAGAGGATGGTTCATGACAGCAGTTTAGGAGTACATTTGGCTGTGAGGGACAAACCTGCCCTACATGCAGTGGTATCACTTTCTCCGTGATAAAGAAAGGAATTTAGTTTCAAGTAAGGGGAGACAAGATATGCTTCCAGACTTTTTTTAAAGCAAGTGATTTGCTGAAACGAGTTCCAGATGGCAGGATTTGCAGAGAGAGATGCTACTGTATTTAACAGCAACAAGATTAACTGTATGGGCCAACAAAAACCAAATGTTAAATCAAAATGGAGAGCAGAGAGACTGTAGATGCTGAATGTACAAACAATCATGAGCTATGGCTTGAAATCACTGTGTGACTTGATGTTCAGTTGCAATCAGTTTGAGAGTAGTGCAGCATGGTCATGCTTTTGTGCAAAAGGAAGAACGAAAGGTATGACTGTTTATGAATGCAGCAATCTGAAAGGGGAGGTGGAATCAAGAGAGAAAAGGAAAGTGATGGTAAAGTCCAAGACCTTAAAATATAGAGTTGCAAGCGTAGAAGTGAAGGAAAAAATAGTGGCCTTTTGTGTTGTCAAGACTTCTAGGAGTTTTTCAGTTTACGTTTCAATTAATCTATATATCTTTGTCTTGAAAAGTCATAAGAGAGGCTAAAGGTGATCATGCACATCGTTTGAAAGGTTATGATGTTTTCCAAACCCTGGTGACTGGTGCAGCCACTGAATGGAGCAGTGCCCTCAGCCCTTTCCCTCCTTGTTGACATGGCTGTTTGCTCATTGTAGTCAGAAGATTTGGGGATTTGAAAGACACAGATATGTATGAAGTAACCAAATGCCATACCAATCTAATGGAAGTTGTCCTCTAACATCTGCAGGTCTCTCAAAATGTTTGTGTAGGAATAGGAGGCAAGGCAAAAGCTGCATTTTCTACAGTTGTCTTAGGTTGGAAGATGAGGGAATTCCCCTGTCCTTATTCCTACATTTGTGTATGCACATCAGCAGAAACACAGAAACAAAGTTATATATGAGAAAGTGCTGAAAGGTAGAGTTACCATTTTAATACCATCAAATAGAAAATGTGCAGATGAAAATGTTGTGCTGTGGCAGTATTTGCACTATCTCTGATTTTTCTTCTGGTCATTTATTTTGGTGTCTGAATCTGGATGACTTGCTGCTGCTTTTGGAACTGTGTCATCTTATATATCTGAACTGTGCATTCATGCCTAGCCTAGATCAAAATGTGAAGTCATTATTATCTGTGAACTTTCTTCTATATTTGGCTTATTAGTGGGCCAGTGATCAGGCCCATAACTGCCAGCACTGGTCTGTAAATCACCATTACACTACTAGTAGAAATAATTGTAGGTAGTAAGGCTGGTAATAAACTGCATTTTTTATATTATTCAGTAACAACAGTGTTTTATCATTCATTTCTTGAGGAAAAATTATGAAATATGGTTCCTGCCAAAGACACAATATGCAGTTCACCATTTATGTGTAAGTAATACATCAGTTTATAATTGTGTAGGGGAAAAAAGTAGTTTAAAGGATATCAGTAATCTAATGAAAGATTTTAAAAATAAAACCAGATCATTACAGCAATATACAGTCTGAAATGTATGGCCTTTGCACTAATGTGGAGAGCATGCTTCTTTCTTCTGTCTAGGTGTAAGCTCTGTGTGTTTCAGTTCTGTGCCTTGCAGAGTTTGTAATGATTTCTAAAAGACACAACAAAGAAAACAAAAAGCCTGAGGAGTTCATAGAGATGGAAGGGATTTTCACTACTGGCACCGTGAAGAATCCTGATTGATTTCACATCCCCTGCCCTCCCAGGAGCGCTCACCACATTACAGAGTAACAGCTGACAAGAACCAATTTTAAGTGTAAAAAAAAAGGCTTTTATACGTGCTTCTGTGATAAGCAGAACTAAAGAACGTATGATATTCATGCATTTTACCAAAATATGGTCAAATCTAAAAATGAAATGTTGTTACCAAGTTAATAGCCTGTCTATAAAAATTGGGGCTGGGAAGCTATTGTCCGTGGCCAAGTTACCTCTGAAACTGTAGGCTTTAATATGAGTTTGCTGAACACATAACTGCAGTGTCAGTAGTGAGAAACAAGGTCATGAATGCATTTTACGTAAGATGTTGTTAATGAAACATCACTCTGTCGTTTTGGTTTTTTTTAAGCTGTGCTGTAAGAAGTCAGTTCTTGCCCTCCTGCCCCTTCTTTAGGTATTAGTGGGACAAATGCCTGGTGCTACTGGTGTAACAAGCAACTCCAACAACACATTTATGCCATCTGCTTTCTCATTGAAAGGCCTTGCGTTATCTCCACCATGACCTGCTGAAATTGTAAATGCAGTAGATGTCAACACATGGTCTCTTGGGGGGAAAAAAGTTATTGGCTTGAACCAGAACTTTGTCTCTGGTGAATTCCCTGGTATCCGTGGCAGAAGTACTGTCAGAAGGGACAATCTGTGGGCTCATTTGTTTCCCTATATCCATTCATTGAAACAAACCCTTGCTCCTCATGTCACCGAGGAAGAGAGGGAACAGATGCCGTTCAGGAAACATTTTGCTCCTGAACAATATGTGCAGGAAGACCAGAAACCAGAATAACTAATGCCCTGTGTCTTCTCTTTGAGTGACAGTGCTGTGTAACATGGAAATACTATTTCAGCAGACCACATGATTGGTGCCAGTCTCATGTTTGAGAGCATATGCTGGTGCTTATTTCTTCTAATAAGAAATGATAACATTCACTGCTGTAAAAGGCCTTTCTCTGAACTGTTGGATCATTTAAATGCTGATATAGTCAATGATGCACCAAGATTAAGTCCATGTGGGTTTTAGACAGTTTTCTATGAGATTACGTTAGAAGAACTGTACTTGGTAAAGGCCTTCTGCATTACTTGTGCCTAAACTGTGGAGTATGAAATCAGCCGCTGTAACTGATCATGTGTTTGGAGTCAAGTTTTACTTTATGGTCTATCTGAAATGTCATCTTGGGAATGTTAAGCCCACTGTCATGGAGATGGTTGAAGTCCTTGTCCCCAGCACAAATGTTTATCTCTGTTGCATGATGGATTCACTTGTCTTGGCACAGCGTCTGTGCTCTAGTGTGTGGTGGAGGGAAAAAACAATCAGTGAACTTACAGTCATTAGAACATGGCAACTTAAAACTATCATGTGGAGTTAAGTGTGCGTTTGGTGACTGAACATATAGGTACTCCTTATCCACCAGGTTCCCATCTCTTCCTTTCCAGAAAGAAGGTGGATTTCACAGTCCCACAGATCAACCTCTCACTGGGAAAAACTTGGCTCAAATTTCATGATAACCACTTTCTTTCCTGCCCTGTTTGTCAGCTTACACTATATAATATTATAATATGTTCAGTAAAATTCAGCCTTTGAAATGTTGACAAACTTTTGTTTCATTTTAGCTGAGATAACAATGGGAAGGTATTCCAAGATGACCTGTTTCTAACTGCAGCACAGGACCATTTCAACCATGTGTTCATCATCAGAGTCTAATTTTAACCTGGCAGAGCTCCTTAATAGTGCAACTACACTAATGAATAAATAAAGGAAGAGAAACCCAGCCATTATGAAGCAAATACAGGCAAATACCTTCTGATACAGGTTTTATACAAGAAGCAGTATTTCTCATAATTTTTGTAAAAACTTCTTCCCCGTGAGGACAATCGGGCGAGGAACAGATTGCCCAAAGAGATTGTGCCATGTCCCCGTCCTTAGAGGTTTTTGATCCCCAAGGGGACAAAGTCCTAAGTAACCTAGTCTCACCTCACCGCCAAGTCTGGCTTGAGAAGATTGTGCCTGAGACTTTCTAAGGTCCCTTCCAACCTGAATTTTCCTGGAATTCTATGACGTTTTTCAAAGTAAATGAAAATAGTATCTGCTTAGGAAGAGATGTGTGTTATGTTCATGAACTGAAAAGTTTAACTCAGGTAATAGCTCAGAACTGCAACTTCAGTAAAACTGTGTATCAGTTTCATTCTGTATCAGCTTTGCAAAGCAAGACCTGAGGACTGACTTTTAACACTCAAAGTAGTTTGCACATTACAAGCTTCCTGACTTGTACTGGTCAGTCGGCAGTGATTTGTCCTATAATGACTTCAGAAAGATAAGAGAAGTTGCTATGAAACAGATTTTAACAGTAGCTGAATTTAACCTTTTTAAGAGAGCATTTGGAGTGGAGGTGGGCTGCTGACTTTTCTGTTTAAAGCGGGGAAAGAGGAAAACCCCGTAGAATTATAGAATATCCTGAGTTGAAAGGGACCCACAAGGAAAATTGAATTCAACTCCTGGCCCTGCACAAGACAGCACCAGGAATCACACCCCATGCCTGAGAATGTTGTCCAAACATTTCTTGAATTCTGGTAGGCTTAGTGCTGTGACCACTTCCCTGGGGAGCCTGTTCCAGTGCCCAACCACCCCCTGCATGAAGAACCTTTTCCTATTATAGACCTAAACATCCCCTGACACAGCTTGGTGTTTTCTCAGCCCTCCAATTTGTCAAGGTCTCTGCAAGGCTTCTCTGCCTTTGAGGGAGTCAACTTGGTATAACTCAGTTTACTGTTAACTTCTTGTGCCTGACCTGTGAGCCATGTCCTTGTCACATGCAAACCCCATTTATCAAGCAGCCAGTTGAAACATATTTTAAAATTAACAGATTGTGCCATTAGTAATATTCTCTATTTTTTCTAATGCTTCCCTTGCTTTAATTCTATTTTGATATTTTCAATCCCACATTTATGAACCATTTGTTTTCATCCTAAGGGAATGGTCCATTATGTGACTCTTGTTTTCAGGGACATGTTGGGTCAAACTCTCCATGTTAATTTTTAATCTGTCCTTGCCAGGTGGTCCCTCTTGTGCCTTTTTCTTCTTCCAGAAATTGCCCCAAAGCTGAAAGCTTGAACTCAAAGCAGCTCCTTTAATGTAAGTAAATGATAAAAGGGAATGAGGAAGCTCTGACACTTCTCTTTGCACAAAACCAACGTTGCATAGGTGCATAAACAGCTTATGTTTCATATTTGGTGAATAAAAGTAGTAAAATGGTAACTTTAGTGAGACGATCATGATGAAAGTACTGTGTGATTGTGTTCTTTACCATTAGTGGTTTTGTTCAGGAGCAAACTGGCCTTTTGAAAAGCAATTAGTAAACCTAAATGTCCTTTGAGAGATAAGAAGAGAGCCACCATGGCATGCTTTGAGATAGCACCAAAAGTTCACTGCAAGTCTGCCAACAGTTTGTACCATAGTGAAGAAACATAAGATAATTTTTCATAACACGGATCTCAAAATGAGGCCAGCACATACCATGCCCTGCATATGCTGCTGGATGCTTTGCATGAATTAGATGCTAATGAAGTTGTTGCCATCCGTTTTGGCCTGACATGGAAGTGAAGCTTACTGATTTCTGTAATGTTTCACAAAGCATTTGTCCTCCTTTCTGCAGGCAGATCAGCACATATTTCTATTTCCCAGTAATGCCTCTTTTGGGAAGCCTTGTGAATCCTTAAGGGGCTCTCATTTCAAACACATTTCATTTAAGTGTGTATCAGCAAAATGTTTCTCAGAAGTGCTAACAGGTTTGCAGTCTGAGGAACAGAGTCCTGGGACCATTGCAGCTCTCTACTTTCAGCTCTGTCTTCTAACGGGATAAGGTGTAGGACATGACAGAAGTGAAACTGCACAAACAACTGAGGAAACGCACTTGCTTGTCAATGGAATTGGGTGATTAACATCCAAAGATCTTTCAATCATAAATATTTTAGAGCAATATTCCAACCTCGCTGAGATAAAAACATTTGTATATGTCTCTATGTATTTATACCTATATATGAATACACATATAAGTGCATACATATATATGCTCATTTGAAGATCCATAAAGTAAGAGAGGAAGTTTACACGGTCAGAATTTTTTTTTTTATGGTAGTCTCAGTGGCTATACAGTAGCAGAGGCAGGTCTTCTTTTCATTCCCTAGAGCAAGGTTTTAGTCAAGCATGCAGTGAAATCTCCATTCCTTTTTGTTTTGAGCTGCTTCTGTGTAAAACTCCAACTGGGGGACTTCAGCTCCTTCCTCCAAAGATTGTGGTGATGAATGCAGTGAGAAAACTTCAGTGAGCCGTGAAAAGTGCCAGTGTGACTCAGCATATGATTGTTATGTGCCTTGCCTTGGGATCAGAGCTGTGTTTGGACAGCATATGGTGCCTGGCCGGAATTCTGGTGCACAGGGTGCATTTGCACCTTGCCCAGTGTTAGACATGAGATGGGAATATTTCATACCCCTCCCCACCACTCGGGAAGATCCAGGGCTCCCTGTACATCCCTAGGGACCTTCCCTGGCCCTTATGCAATGCTCCAGCTTGTTTATAGCACTTGAGGAGCAGTGATAATTTGAGGAGCTTTACTGGAAACATGGGCATTTCTAACTCTAGAAGAATGACAGTTAACAGAAGAAGGAAGTGAGAGACACCTTCCTCCTCTCTCCCACCTATGCCTCTCATCTTTTTTTGTGCCTCAGCTTGGGTATAATACAACAGGTATTGCTGAAGCTGTTAAACAGCTCTAGAACAGTGAGTGGTACCAGGGAGCCCAGGCAGTAGTGTGGTGGGAGCAGCAAGGACCAGTTCTGTAAATGTATTAATTAATCTGAAAACATGGTCTATTATTTCCTTCACTAAAGTCTGTCAGCTGTTAGGATGGAAGGCAATTTCCATTTGTATGTCCATGGACGATGAAATGAGCCATTTATTTGATTGGAGGCAAAACAAGCAGAAAAGCATAGCAGTATTGTATAATGTGGAGTTAAAATTAGATCTGTTGACAAGTTATTGAAATATACAAAATGTTTTTATTAAATTAAAGCCACAAAATGATAATTCATTAATAACAATAGACTTAAACTAGATGGGAATTTTGTGTCTACTTGCTATTTCTCTTCATTCATTGGCTTGTACATGAAGGATTTGGCCAGTTTGTCTGTGTCACTTGTAACAAAGATGTTCTGAGCATGACTTACCAATCTTTTAACTACCAAACATCCCCAAAGAGCATCCCATCTTTCAGTCCTGTGTTTTTTCAGCGCTCCTTCTCCTCCTCATGGAAGGATTGTATATACAACCCAGTAAAAGTTCAAGGTTTGCAGTTAGGATCTTCACTGTATAAAGTTATAAAGTCTGCCCCTGCATTACGAATTTCTCTCTTTTTCAAGCTCATCGGGCAATTGCTTAAGTGTTCTTAGGTTTTTTTGCTTCTGTGGCTCTGTTGCTGCACCCTTGAAACAATTGTGGAGATGAGGACGACCAGATTCAGCAAACTGCGGTGCTTCCTAGTATCAGTCTGTGTATGGTCTTGGGGGAAGCAGATGGGCATCTCAGTATCAGCTGCTTTCTACAGCAACCTTGGGTGTTTGAGTTGGCTGGAGGCCACAAGTTAAACCTAAACTTAGTTTCATGGCACTGTTTTTCCTGGAAGAAAAAAAAGCAAGACTGTCCTGAAAGCATAGAGGAGCAGAGATTGAGACTATTCTTATTTTGTAGAGAAGTACTGCAGTATCTTCATTTCAGAAAAAACATGTGGAAACAAGTGACTAAGAGTGAATATTTTGTACTTCTATGGCATCCTTGACCTCCAGTGACATGAATTTTACAGATGTTTATCTCTTTAACTCAAAAGTATCCTGCAGGTATTGACAAATATTTTCAGAGAATGATAGAATAGTTTCAGTTGGAAGGAACATTATTGTTCATCTAGTCCAGTCATCCTGCAATAAGCAGGAACGTCCTCAACTAGAAGGTTGCTCAAAGCCTCATCCAACCTGACCTTTAATGTTTTCAGAGATGGGGCATCCACCACCTCTCTGGGCAACCTGGACCAGTGTTTCACTACCCTTATTGTAAAAAACTTCTTCCTTATATCTAGTCCAAGTCTACCCTCTTTTAGTTTAAAACCATTAGCCTTTGTGCTATTGCTACAGGCAAAAAAGTTTCGTCTCTTCTTTCTTATGAGCCCATTTTAACTACTGAAAGGTCACAATAAGGTCTCCCTGTAGCCTTCTCTTCTCCAGGCTGAACAGCCCCAGCTCTGTCAACCTTTCTTCATAGCAGAGGTGCTCCAGTCCTCTGATCATCTCCATGGCCCTCCTCTGGGCTCATTCCAACAGGTCGATGTCCTTCCTGTGCTGAGGATCCGTCCCTTTTGTAACCTTGCTCTCCAAACTTCTGGTACCCAGTTTCTGAAGAGCTTGGCAGGAGTAAGTCTGCTGTCAGAAAGTGCTACATGAGAGTGCCAGGCAGGCAGAGCAGTCCCTGCTTCCTGTAATCTCTGCCTGCAGACAGCTGCCACTGTGGGTCTTTCCCTGGGTAATGTATTTTGCCCAGTGGAGAGCCTCCTGATTGCTATTGCAAATTATTCCCTCTTCCCTGGCAAGCTGTCGACCACCAGGTTGTCTTGAGGGGTTATGTAGTAGGTGGTCTGTAGGAGGTGGCCCAGTCTGTTGTTGGGTGCCAATCTGTGGGAACCAGTCTGGGATGTTTCTCCTCGGCTGGACGGTTGGGACGGACGGAGACGAGAGATCTCTGAAGTCGGGTCTTAGAGCATGAGGTTTATTGCTCAGGGCTTGGGTATAGTGGGCCTGCCTAAAGCAGCCAGCTGCTGCTAGAAGCAGGCCAGAAAGCGTGAAGCAAAGGAGAGAGAGGGTAGAGAGCTAAGAGTGCTACGAGTGCTGAGAGAGGTAAGAGAGCATATGCAAGAGAGCATGTGTAAAGAGAGAGCTGCAAGAGAGAGGGTTACAAGAGCGTAAAGAGAGCGAGCTTCTCGTTTACAATACAATAAATTGTCTTCTGTGTTGAATATTCTAAGTTTCATCAACCAATCTAGTACAAGATACAAATCCTATAGCATTTACATACAGCCTATAAGAATCATTGCATTACCATACTGCGTTATATTTTAAACCCTAAAAACTACTCTTTGGCCCCCTTCTGCCAAGCTAGCAGGGTCTGCTTTGACCCGTGGACCCTTGTGCTAGCAGAAGGTAGTGTTCAATCAAAGGGGATTACCTTCAGTCGGCCATACCATTGTTTTCCAGTTGTTCAGTGACTAAGGCCTGGTATCTCAAAGTATGCTTTCATTTCAATGTCACTTATAGTTTCCATATTCTCAGCATCTTTTGCCAGGCAATCATACTTATAAGGCTTTCCTGTTTCATCCTTCCCAACAGGGTTAGGACTAGCTTTGGCAGATGGCACTGTTTTTTTTTTTTAATCTTGCACATTTAGGACAGAAGAAGAATAAGCAGCAACGATTGCTGTATTATCTTTGTATTACGTGTTTCTTTTGCTAGAATGTTTTCCTGATTTTTTTCAAGGTGTTGGCTTTCAGAGGTTGCACAGGTCCAATCTAATTTTATTCTTGAGTAGATTTATATAATTACTGTGTCTTTGGTGAGATGGAGCTGCTAAGACTCAGAATAAGGTGAATACTATGTGAGTATTCACCCATCTTACTATGGTAGGGAAAAAGGAGAAGGAGCATCACTTATCGTTGGGTTGAATACCTGCAATGTATAGTCGTGGTTCAATTTTGCTATAGTACTTGAAATTTTGATCCTTCTTAAAGAAGATAACTAAGGAATATTTATGTGAGGCAAAACCCCTGAAGCCTCTGTTGATGGTAATTATCTGATGATGCTAAATTTTACATTCCCCTCCCTGCCTTTCCCTCAGTGTGCAGCTAATGGAGTTTCCCTTGCACCTGGTCACTTGTATTTTCCAAACACGTCTATAAGCTTGGCATTTTTGAGCTCTTACCAGTCTGTTTAACTGGATTGAAATAGGCCAACTGATTGAAGAGGTCTGGCATACACACACAGGCCCACCAATAGACCTTTCTACTGTATGAGCATCTCTTCCTCAGGAACAATTGAGTCAGAAAATAACTCCCTCGAGGAGAGATTTGTTTGCATAGCTATTCAGATGACATACCTCTGTGATAATTGTAACACATTTGATAAGATCTGAAGAAAGTATCCTATCCTGATTCACTAGAAGTGCAGCCAGTCAGGGAATCTCCTTTTGGAATGGTGAGGCTGACAGAAAAAATGAAGCTGGAATAAAACTTGGTGTTAGGGGAAAAAAACCAATTTTGAGTCATGCAAGACAGAGGACTTTAATGGGAAAATAAATTCACAGTTTTGCTGACAATACCGCCAGATGGATACCAGCTTTCCTCAAGCTGTCCTTCCTTTTTTCCTTAACTGTGACCACTTCAAGGGGTGGCAGAGATGTCAGCATGTTTAGACCATTCCATATTTCACCACCCTGCAGAAGCTGACAGTCAGAGTACCAAACATGGAGGTAGATTCAGAATCATATCACTGTTCTTGAACTTTAAAGTGCTACTAAAAATATCTTGCATCCACAAGAAGAAGTTTGTGCCTTGCATCTGGCATTTGTGACCAACCCCTTTGGGAACACAGGCTAGCAGCTGAAACCAGATGCCTAACACTGAGTGAGAATTTTTCTCAATCATGCAGGTTGTAAATGTGCCTTTTTTTCCCCTAGAGGCTTCTTGTCTTTGAATTTTATACATCTATGTATTCTTTTCTGTTCTTAAGGATCATCAGGAAGGCCCCATCAGCAAGGCCTGTCAGCATTTTGCTGTAGAGATGGGAGATGGAAAAGATAGTGGGTTGTCAACACCTGAAACTTCCTGGTGCCATGCAGGGCAGGATATCAAGTTTGCACAGTTTTGTGGTGTGCAATCCCATTCCAAGACTAAAATCAAACTTGCATATTTAAAGTCACATCCATGTAGGTGTGTCTGTAAAGACTGGTTTCACACAAGGTACTGAATAGGCTTTCATTGCTTTTAAGTGGACCTACACACTAAGCCTACACTCTAAGGCTACACAGCAAGCCACCATGATATTAAAGTACTCCATGCACATCTATGTGCACCCTTGAGACACAGTGGTATGTAGAAGTAATGACTTTACATCTCCAGAGTGTGGACCTCTAAACAATTTTTGTAATAGCATTTTAACAATCCACTAAGAGCCTCCAATCTTTTTAGCAATAAAATCCATCACTTGCTCAGCATGTGTCCTTTAATGCAGCAATCTTGCTTAAAATCACTAGTTATCCAATTATTATTTTTTTCACATGGTTTACAGCCAGTGTCAAAAAGTATAATGTCCACTTTCCGAGTAAATAGAAAAATCCTTCTGCCCCTGTTTCCTTTTGCCAAGTCTAGGATATTTTCATTGCATCAGGGCTTTTTCTTTTTCTGGTAATAGCAATGTTTCAGTTCGCCTTCAGGTTTAAATACAGCTGGAAATTCACATATTCGCTAGTGTTACTCAGTGAAGTCTGTCATAGTGTTTGTTTATTGTATCCAACTACCTAGCAGTTAGGAAGCAGAAAAGTTCTCGTCTTAATGGTGCCAACAGGTGCTGGAAGAGCTGATCACCCCTTTGAAAAGAATCAAGTGGCTGTATTTCACCTCGTTTTTGATGCTCTGCAATCTGAATCATTAACAACAAGACATGTCTGATGTTGCTCCATATACTAGTTCGTAATTCTGAATTGGAAATAAAAATGGAGGCGATGCATTTTCACATTTATTTGGGGGGTTCTTCTCCTGAATGAAGGGGGAGAAGTGAGCTCCCTCCCAGCAACATGGGCTTGGAGCTGAGCAGTTGTTAGTGGTCCATGCAGGTATGTGTTGTTTTGTAAGCAATTGGAAGATGGCTGAGATCAAAGTTTTGTTCATAACACATAAATCCCATCCTTATTTTCAGTGTTTAGACAAAACACAAGTTAAATGATGGGGAGCAGACAAGGTTTAGTGAGGCTTCAAAAGTAAGATCATGGATTCCTCCTGATTTCTTTAAATACTTACCAGTATAATTTGGTACATTTATATGCATTCACTTGCCACGTTCTAATGCAGAAATACTGGTGAGATGCTGTCATCCAGCAATGTGGTCCCCTATTACCACTCTTACTGTTTGCAGTTCGTGTGTCTCTCCATCCCTTTTATGGGGGCTTGTGGGGAGGGCTGCCATGGAAAAGCCAAGAGGTGTTTCTTGCAGCCTCTTACCATTTGTTCATTGCTCTCCATCATCCCAGGCATATTCCTTCAATGTGCCCCAGGGAAACACTGTAATAGCTTGTCCCATACAGCCTGAGACAGAAAAATACCCACTACCTCAGGTGGTCACTGCTGCTAAGATGCTGGCAGCAGTAAGTGTTGCAGAAGAGCAATGAGCAGTCAAAGATCACAAGGTTGTATGAATAATTTCGTTAAAGAGGAGATGGAAATATTGGCTTGGAACCCATTTTATCTAAGAGCCAGCACAAATCAGTAACAGCAAAGGGAAATGAAAGAACAGGGGAACAAGCCCTAGATTATAATAGTTCTCAGTCTGGGACTAGGGTAGATCTTAGAGCCTGTCTTAGTCAACATCTTGCATAAGTGCCTTCAGATCTGCTCCTTCCATATGTTAAAATAAACAATAAAAATGACACAGCATGATTTTATCATTTTCCCCCCTCCTTCAATATTTTCCTGTAAGTGTGCCCATCCATAAGATAATGTTTTTACCTGTCAGATTCTCGTATTCAACTTGGGATCTGTAAATGGAACTGAGGTATTTGGGTTTTGGTGTGTGGGTTTTTTGGCTGGTTTGTTTTTCTTTTAATTGTATGTGTGTTCATTATTGTCAGTAATAAAATCACCTCTGTAATATTTTGTGCCATAGTTACAAAAGATACAGTAATCCCATTTTCCTGCATTGCTTGTATGCAGGTTTAGGAGCATTCACTTATTTCAGGTACCATATGTTTTGTTTTGAGTACTGTGAAGTAATCCCCTGACCAAGCATTCAGATACTTTATTTGCATACAAGTTTTGATTCTTCAGTGAAACAACTTACAGCTCAGGCCACAGGAAACGGGGCTGGGATTGGAGAACCACTTGGGTGGCATTTGTTCCCTTTGCTAATTGAAAGGGAAATATAAACTCTAGTGCTTCACTCTTAATTACTATCATCTGCCAACAAAGTGGCTGTTTATCTGTGTATCCTGAGCTCTCTCATTCTCTTTTTAAAAATTATATTGCTTTTGTTCTCACATCCTCCATTTGGCTAGAGTAAAAACTACTCAGCAGTGTGTCAGAGCATGCCAGGTCTTTCCCAAGTCACTTTTATCGTGATAGATTGATGGGAAAAGAAGTACTGGTCTGCTGTGGGAGCATTTATTAATGTATGCCCTGAGCCACTCTAATCAGACATGCTATGACTTTTTGTACTGTACAAAGTGCTGCAGGACATGAAAAGCAAAGCTTCTGTATAGTCACGCAATGGTTCAGAACAGTTAAGGCTAAAAATTAGACAAATCCACTAAGCCATCTTACCAAGTCCCCTTAAGCCCATCCATTTTGTTCCTTGCAGACTCGTTTGCCTCTGTTTTATGTAGTCTCATCCCGAATGCATCACATCTGGAATCTTGCTGCTCCCCTTAGGAGGCAGCAGCAGAACCCAGGGCATCTCACCATTAGAGCGCTTTGGATGGTACCCTCTGAGAACTGTGCTCCTTACCTACTGTGCTGCTTCTCTGCGGTGAGCACTGCCCGCTCATTCCAGGTGTAACTGCAGAATTTGCTGATCTACCAGATTAGAATTCCTTGTTTAAAATATGCTTGGGAGGAATTGGTTCAAAATATGGATGTGTGCTTTATTTTTTTAAGGTTTTGTTCCAGTATCCTGTAACTGTCATATTTAAAATTTCATTATAAAATTTGTGTCCAGTTGCACTTACCATTATCTCTCAAACCAACCATAATTCTATCCTTTCCATCAGTATGTGTAAAGAGTGGGGGACTCTGAAGAACCTCTGCCAAAGTAGCTCTTTGTGGAGGTATGACTGCAGGCACATGCTTAAAACCAATACTGGAAAGCTTCTTGTAATGACAAAGGTATGTAAACCAAGGGAGAACAGTTTTCTTCTCTCTTCATCCTCCTTTATCCTTTTGTGGAAATAATTACCACCAGCTGTTCTTTCCTTTTGAGATTTTGGTAGAAGAGAAGTGTTTTGTAATGATAAGGCAGAACTATTTTCCTTATTTTGTAATTGGCAGAAGTAGTGTGCATGTAAGTGACTTGTCAGTGGGACAACTGAGAAAAGAATCCCTCACATTTAATTCTTATTAGTAGTAATAAGAGGAATAAAAGTTACGTTAGCCTTTAAAGATCCTAATTAACACTTGTGGCTTTACTGCACTGAGGACTTCACAAAAATCCGTGAGTTGGAGATTTGATTCAAAGGGGCAAGGGTTTGAAGGATAGGGAGATGTGTGTAAAACATGTAAGCAAAGAATGTGGTAAGGAAGTAGTACAACTCCATTATGGAGTAGGAGATAGAGGTGAGGACTGTGGGAGTAAAAAAAGGGAAAATCAGGATCATGTGTCATCCACTTGAAATTTGAGCTTGAGTATCTGCTGAGAAGAGCAGTAGTGGACTAGGAGCCTGTTGTGCTAAGCACAGCACAAACACAGAGCAAAAGCTAGTCCTTGACTCAAGCAGTGGTGCAAGGAAATGTGGCCACTGATGCTGTTCTCCTCCAGTTAGTCTCTGCAGGAACATCTCTCTGTTTATACTTTCTTGTTACCACTCCATTGCTTCCCTTTGCTTCTTTTTCCTGGAATGTAGGAAACTGAGGATGGGGAAGGTCTCCAAGATACATCAAAATCCAAAATGAAATCAGCTCAGGAAATTTCAACAGAAGCTTGTCTAAATAGTTCTTTAAAACCTCCAGAATGGAACGGATGCTATTTCCAGATCCCTTCAAGCTTGGGCTGTTCAGTAGTTCAGAGATTCTAATCCACACAGTCAGGGTTGTTCTTGCCACTCCTATCCTCCTTCTCATGAGCCAGTGGGTCATCTTTATGCTGCTAGTTTGTGACTAATGCTAAACGTCACTCATATGCAGTATAGTTGTGGAACCTGAGATGCCTGAGCTTATTACTGCACTTGACCAGGAGATGGCTAGGTAATTCATATTTCACTAATATACTTCTTTCCGTTTACTTGACTAAATGAAGAAACAAAGACCCCTTTTACTCAGAGGTCATAAAAAGCAAAATTAAGGTCACCTCACAAAAGTTGTAGCTGTGAGCTACAATTTTTTGAATTTTAGGCTGAAAGGCAGCCAAAACCCACAAGAGCATTTGATCAGAAATATGTTAATTTATTCCCAGGCTCATACGGAGGCAGGAATTTTGTAACCTACATCTCCATGAAGCGTTTTGGTTTCTGCAGCAGTAAAGTGCTCTGCTACTGTATTGTTAATGCTCCTTTAATTAGGCAATTCAATAGCCCTGATTCACTGAAAAGCAGAATAGCTCATGCAGCTTTCTCCACCTGTAGCAGAGATTCAGCACCTTCATCTTAATGAGGAAGCCCCTGGTGTGAGGATAGTGCAGAACTGGAAATTGATGAATTAGGGATTTCCTCTTCTGTGTGGCAAATTACAGAACAAGCCCATCTGCCTTATGTTAAACAAATGCTTCCTACTGGAAGAAATAATTTTTAGCATGTGGGCATGAATTGTCTGTAATTCTGTGGATTATTTCAGTCCAACTGCTCATGGCACCAGAGGTCAAAATACAGTGGTACACATTCAGTCCATGTGCTCTACCAGTGCCAGGCCCTGGGGACATGTAATCTGCAACGACACAAGTACTTATTATATCATCTCTCCTGGCTCTCAGAATTACCATCAGGGTGAAACCTAAATGTCTGTGTCTCATATAGCTAGTCTAGTTTGCTGGACAAACTATTATTATCAAGGGTTATAAAAGAGTCCTGCTCAGAATAGCTGATGGTTTGAATTCAGTCCATTGAACCCAGGTGAACTGGTCTCATGACTTCATTGTTTTCTCTCAAGAGTTTAAGATGTAGTTCCCAGCTGCAGCACACAGTCTTGTGTATTTCAAATGCCATAGAAAGGTAAATATCCTCTCATCATTATCTGACAACTATATTGGTATTTACATTTGTTTAAAAAGCTGGTTAAAAGTAAACAATTCCAAAAGTGTGATTGATAAGAATCAGAGAATCCACAGAATCACAGAATGGTTTGGGTTGGCAGATACCTTAAAGATCATCTCGTTCCAACCCCCCTGCCACGGGCAGGGACACCTTCCGTTAGACCAGATTACTCAAAGTCCCATCCAACCTGGCCTTGAACACTTCTAGGGATGGGGCATCCACGGCTTCTCTGGCAACCTGTTCCAGTGTCCCACCCTCACAGTAAAGAATTTCTCCCCAACATCTAATCTAAACCTATGCTATCTCACTTCGAAATCGCTACCCCTCACCCTATTGCTATACTCCCTGACAAAGAGCCCCTCCCCATCTTTCCTGTACGCCCACTTTAGGTACTGGAAGGCTGTCATAAGATCTTTTCAGAGCCTTCTCTTGTCCAGCTCTCTCAGCCTGTCTTGATAGGAGAGTAGCTGCAGTCCTCTGATCATCTTCACAGGCCCTCCTTTGGACTCGCTCCAACAGGTCTATGTCCTTGTGCTGGGTTGCAGAGCTGGACGCAGCACTGCAGGAGGTGTCTCACCTCCCTCACCCTGCTGGCCACGCTGCTTTTGGTGCAGCCCAGTTTGCGGTTGGCCTTCTGGGCTGTGATGTTGCTGGGTCATGTCCAGCTTCGTATCAACCAATATCCCCAAATCTTTCTCCTGAGGGCTGCTGTAGGAAGCTCTTTGGCCATGGGCATAGACTTCCCAGGGGAATGAACCACATCCCTGGTGCTGAGGTTTGGCTAAGCACATAAACTTGGCTTCGAGGAAAAGCTTTTCTTGTTATTTCCACACTGTTTAGTGTAGTTGTTGTCACACTCTTTCATGTTAGTTGTGCTGAGAAGCTTGAACAGAGTGAAAACACTTATCTTTGCTCTTTTCCAAAGATAAAGAATCCTCTAAGACAGTCAGAATGGCATGGCCCAATACCCATTCCTCAGCATACCTCCGGTTACGTGCCCTGGAAGCAAGTGCCAGCTATTCCTTCTGCCCTGCTCTTTGTACCTGGAGCTAGCAAAAGGTTGGATGTAAGTAGCATTAATCCGAACGGGGAATATAAGTTGCTCAGTAAATCATGTTCCTCATTTTATCCGAAGAATATATGATCTTATGTGACGTACCAGTTCTTTCTCTCTTCCCTGCCAAAGGATGCCACCCCAAAGAACACAGCATGATGAACTGTAATTTTGTTTTAAAATCTGAACTGCTTAATGAATCTGTTGCTCTCTGAGGGACGCCTCTTTGCTGTCATGGAATTGCTTACTGAGGTGGAGTTAAATTTTCCTTCTGCATAAATGCAGTTTCCACTGTGTGGTAGGTCATGTAGATTAAGAAGCATTCTCAGAAAGCTGAAAAACCACTCAGAACATTTACTCCCTGCAGTTGCTATAAGGGCTGACAGAGCTGCCAACCAGGCTTACCTGCGAGCATCCTAATGAGGGCAATGAAAACAGTATCTCCGTGTGCGTCATGCAGCACAACACAGTGACGGAGGCAGTCAGACCTCATCAAGAAAAGTGACAACTGCTTTTGTATTTATAAGAAGAATCTGGAAGAAAATATATCTGTTCATGATGTTTGCCATTATTTGGCTGCAGTCAGTAAGTGTGTGTTTGTTTAGCTTGGGCCTACTGCTCTGAATAAGATTGATGTCTCATTAAGGAAAATGAGTCAGTGAGAATATTGTTTAATCATTTGCTATGTAAGTGGTGTCGCTGTTAGCAGGTAGCTGTTAGTGGTGAAATACAAGGACTTTTGAGTATGGAAGCACAGTGGAGATGCAGGGAATAAGTAAATTCTCAGTGATTACAGGTATAGGCCAGTATTCCTGGTTCTTTATTCTTACCTGTGACACCGATTCCCTCTGTGAAGATGGGTAAGCACTGCACTTCTCTGTGCCCCACTGCAATAGCAAATGGCAGGTACTGCAGGGATGCTAAGAGCTGCGTCACTACATACAGCATTTGCCATGGTTGTGCCTGGATTGCCCCACAAGTATTTAAGAAACAACTATTAGTCATTGTGTTCCTTTTTCTGAGGATCAAGAAAAGGACCAAGGAGCAGTGACTCCTTAAATTAACGCTGCAAGATGTCAGCTGCCAGTCGTAACAGTACCTGCCAGCTTCCCTCCTTGCTTTTTTTCTCCTTCAGGGGAATTTTTGTATATGTGTATTTAACTGTGACTTCAGACACAGGTAATTCACAGAAAAATTACTTTTATATGTTGTCCTGAAAATGGGAAAGCCTTGACAATGTTTAATATTTAAATAGATTTTGTACTGTATAAGGACCACTGGAGTTGATTTTTTTATCACTTGCAAGCAACATTGTACAGAGATTGATGCCTCTACAGAAATCTGACATCCGTCTGAGAAAGAGGCATGGGACAGAGGTGTGGGAGGGATAAGTCCCCTTCATGGATTCCATAACATGGTGTAGCAATTCTGGTAAGAGCAAGGAAGCACTTTTTAAGGAAACTAGGTTCAGTAAGTTGTCAAGGCCTTCCTGGAAGGACTTTAGAGCATGCATTTTTCTAGTTATTAAAGTCTGAATATTCAGTTCCTTTTCCAACACAAAAAGATTCTCAGTCCAGTTATTAAAGTCTGAATATTCAATTTATTTTTAGATAGAAAATGCATTTTAATCATATTAATTAAACAAAACACTTGATGTTGTTAGAACTGCATCTCTTGGCCTGTAGTGGGAGCATAAATTCCCTTCCCCTGTTGACTTAAAATTAACAAGGTCAGGAAACTAATAAAGCACTTTGATTTCCTCAGCTGCAGTGTCCATTGCTGGCTTCAGCACTCATCTGTCCCTCCCAGCTCAGGAGTTAAGGTTGGTGATAGATCAAGGTCACCTTTGAGGCTAGGCCCTCAGCAGGACTGGTGCCACTGGCCCACCAGCATTTCCATTGCTACTGCTTATAAACCTTGGTGTAAAACACCTGTATTGGAGATCAAGTTCAGTGTTGCTGGCAAATCAGCAGACAAGAGTTTTCACATTTTGCTTCCCTTAAAGAAACACTAATTAAAGCTTTCCAAATGCATAAATATTTTATTCTTTTGTTATTTTTCTATTGCATTTTGTGAAAGAGGGCAATTGGAAAGCAAAATAATAATGAGAAAAGAGAGGTCTCTTTTCCCTTTTGCATGCCTCCTTGCCCACCCCTTCCCCAAAAGAAAAGGTTTCTTTAATATACAACAAGAAACTCAGCAACAGAGAGATCTCCTGCCATCTTTCTGTGCACCTGTACTCATACAAATGCACTTGCACAGAATATGAACGTTTGTAGAAACACATAATTAAAGCTATAGAAAAGCTTTTATTAGAAGAACATGAAGTTGAAGCATCTGGGATAGATAACACTAGAGCCATGGCTCAAGGACACCTGGAAGATGGTGTCTATGAAACAATCTAGATTTTTGAAGGCTGTAAGATGCCAAAGCAATGCTGTTCCTTTCAAACAAATCCTGTCTTGCCTCAGTGTTGGTTTTGGTTGAGGCAATGTGTGGCCCTGCTCAGCCAGAAGATAACATAGTATAATTCTGTTATATTAAGTGGGAATACATGACTTTTGGAGAGCGTGAACCGTACGTGACAGTTCTGTTACGCAAAGGGATTGAAGGGATGTCAAACTGTAAAGGCTACAACTTGAAGTTGTAAATTCAGTGTGGGGAAGAGGCTGGGCTCTCTGATTACATCTGCAGCATCCAAAGGATTTTGGGTCCTTTTCAAATACCAATAGTAGTCAAAGAGCAGAGGAATCCTGCAATGATGCTTTAACTTCCTGCCTCAGTTCTTTTGTTTCAGGCTTAATGAAACATTTTAAATTAGTCACTAACAAACAAAGAAAGAGATACCACCAAAAGTCTTAAAGATGCACAAATCAGATTGCATATAACCCTGATGATAAGGAAACAATAATTAACATCTGTTATAAATAAGAATTGTTTGGTTGCAGGAGAATGCAGGAAATTACAAGCTTGAAGACAGCTCTGAGCTGTGTCAAATTTGGTGGGCTTGGTGGGTGAGTGATTTTGTCCCTTGTTCTCATGACGTGAGAAAGAATGAGAGAAAGGTCCACTGGGAGTGGGAAAGTGACACCTACAATGCTCAGAGTCCCACATTAATGATGGCTTTTAGATGAGCGTGAATAAAAATGCCATGGTCATATACCCCCAGTCCACAGAAGCCTCCTGCACCTATTTTAGCAGTTAGCTCATAAATTCAGCCTGTTTATGTCAGGAGCATGAAGCTGGCTCCCGCAGTCGGAGCAGGAATTGCCGCAGTGTCCACATGTGTATGGCTGGCTGCATGGGGACAGGGGTATGTATGCATACAGATAAATCCGAGGGTGTAAAGCAGAGAAATACTTCTAGCAGTGGTCTCAGAGTCTCTTTGCATGCTGGAGAGATCCACCAGCTTCCCTGGAGAAACAGCAAGGATCAGCTTTTGTGAGTGCCTCCCAGTCAGAGAGGGTCAGAAGAGAGGATGAGGAAATATGTGCTGCTTTGGGCTGCAGAAGCTTTTAGCTTCAGTGTGGGATTGCTGTACCTCTGGAGATGAAGGCTGAGGGCTTTCATTACAGCTTTTTGCACAACTACAATTTGTCTAATAGCTGTGTATGCTGTTTGTAACAGCAAATCTTTTCTGCTTCTGTGTCTGTGTCATTTGCAAAATATAAATCTCCTTTCCTTTAAACAAAAGATGGGCCTCTGTAAACCTAATACAATGATTTGTGTAATGAGTTTATTTAAATTCCTCCCATGTTTTATCAAGTTGCTTCTTTATCTTTACACTGCAGTTCAGGTTTTATATTTTATTGTATCAAGTGGAAAACTGAACTTGGGGAAAAAAGTCATCTAGCTTGTTATCTGCAAAGGTTTTTGGAAAGCAGATGCTGCATTTAAAGAAAAATATTTTAATACATTTTTGCTAAACTTGTGTTATAAGGAGGAGCTTAGAAAAATCTCATCTGAATTGTAATTCCTACATAATTACCGATTATTCTAGAGCTATAGAAAAGCAAGAGTCCTAAATAAGAAGCACAAAGAGAAGCAAAATCTGTTGTGCCTCACATTTTGTCGATTGACAGAAGTAATGTGGCTTTGTTGTTTCCCTTGCCTCTAGTTATCTTCCAGGCAGACTTCTGGTCTGCTGATTGAGATTGTAACTACAGCCAAGAAATAACCTTTAGAGACTAATATTTTGGTTTATAGTTTGAATTATTGTAATAAGTAACAGGTAATATTTATGAAAGGGAAATTACACTGAACATGTTCTGTGATATAGGTTCCTGTCGATGGATACTGTGTAACATAAATTTCCCTTTCTACCTGAGTCTTCTGAACTCAGAAGCCACACCTGACCACAAAACAGCTGTAACACAAGAAAATCACAGCAGTTTAGTATGTTATTTTCTGAACATTTTCTCGTACATTTTTATGATTAATGTGTATTTTTCCCCAGCTTTGAAGGGGAAATGGGTATAGTGAGGTGTGTTTTTTGTGAGCTGCCAGCCCTAGAAACTATTGATATATGACTTATTGGCCAGAAGATTTGCTTTTTGCTAGAAAATGTTGTGTTAATTACTGTGTTGGAACTGTATGATCAGTGTATATATTTTCAAGATGGCATGGGAGTGTTTGTGGCTTTTTCTGGTTTCCGTGGTGGATGGACTGGAAGATGGGGACTGATACAGGTGGGGGGGTCAGCCCTGTGACAGCAGGAGGCTTGGACACTAGAGATTTTTGAAAAATTCTATTTAGATGTCCTCAAGTTGTGTATCAACTCAAAATGCTCTTGCTTACTTGAAGAGATTCTCACTTGAAGAAGATACCCAGCTCACAGGGAAATGAAGGGAAAGTGCAGTGAAGGCAGCAAATACTTACAGCAAGAAATATTTACAAAATTTGGTTTAATTTAAAACTAAGATCAATTTGCTGAAAACAAATTATACCAGCTGCAGAGTGAGGGCATTCCTGCTGTTCTACAATAAATTGTAAAATATATTTGATTGGGTTGAATCACTTGAGAATACCCACCTAGTGTGTGCACAGTGAAACTAGGATCTAACTGCCTCTTTTGGTGGTGTCAGACCTCAGTTTGGAAAGGGAGATAATCCAAGTTACTGCAAATCAGCTTCTGTTCCTCTGGAGACACTTCTGACTTTGTAAACTGGGGTAGGGCTCTTTAACCTGAATTCTCTTTCTCAGTCTTGGTCCCAGTGGAGTCTGGTTAATGCCAGAGCAGCTCAGGCTCTGGGACTGCTGGAGGGCACTGCAGCCCCGTGGCTCTTCCTGGCTGCTTGAAAACACCTCAGGTGCTATAGTCTGTGGTCTCCTGGACTGTTGTTAATCTGTGGACTGCAGCTGAACACCAACACACCTCGTAGCACTGCTGCTGCAGGAAGACAAGAGGTGGCAGTGCCAGATGCATACTGCTTGGGCTTTCAGTGGTAGCTAGCTGGTGCCTGACTTGCAGCTACTTCCCCATTTCTTACTGTTTGAGCAGCAGAAGTACACCAGCGTTATGGGAGGAAGCACTTTATTTGAGAGTATTTGTCCTACCTTCCGATGAGAGGCTGCCAAAACAGAAGTAACAAGCCTGAAGCCCAAGGTCATCAGCTTGTGTTCAGCAGCTTGTCACGTTCACAGGCATTTTCTGAGGACAGTAGTGACTTAACACTTCAAACCCCAAACACGGTCCTTTATGCTGTTTCTTTTTGCTCAGAAGAGTCTTCTAAAATACAGAGTCCAAGAATTTCAGGAGTCCACTGACTGAAAATAAAGCTCTCCTAGCAGGCAGTGCCACCTGTGTACGGCCTGCTCTTGTGACAAGTGCTGAGCACGTCCCCATGGCCGGGGGAGTGAGTGACTCCAGTCGGGACCCTGCCACAGGTGGTTGGTGGTGTTACCATCCATGCTCCTACAAGAACTTGAACTATTCCCAGTATTTCTGCCTGTGCACAGTCAGGATTTATCTATGTACATATACCTGGATAAATCACGTACAAGCACACCAGCTAAATGCAAATAGCTGCTGTGCCTGGTGGGCCATTTACTGACCACCTGAGAGCACAGTGTGCAGGGCTGCCATTGCACAGGTGCAGAGCTGTCTGTGGTCTAAACATCACTTACTTGATGCAGAGTGGGTCAGGAGGGGGCTTCAGCTGAATCAGGGGATTTGAAAAGCAAGCCTTTTCAGCATAAACAGATTTTCTGCTGGCTGAAGGAAGGTAAATTCTTTAATATTGCTCTTCTCTCTGCTTCTAGAAATATGTACAGTATCCAAGTGCTGAGGTCTGAAGTTTGACATATTTGAATCCTGATAAACTTATCTTCACTATTGCATCTTTACAAAGATGATGCAAATTGTTTCACTAACAGGAAAGCAGCAAAAGATATCCAAACATATAATGATTACATGGTAGTATTTTCTCTCTGTTGTATACACCTAGTTATGCTTCGGTCATTTTTGTTTTGAGGTTTCTTTGTCCCCTCAGGATTTTTGCCTGAAGTGCCTCAGTGTCCACCAATAAAAACAGATATAAACACAGGTCTAATAGCTTACTTTTCCCACCAGTGAAGTGCTTGTGGTTGGTGAACCACACTGAAACATATTATATTATAATATTTTAGCAAGTGAACAATATAAGAAATGAAACTGTTGTGAAAACAGTTATTCTTCAGACAGACCCCTTCTTATATCAAAACAGCAGAGTTTTTCAAATTCTGGAACTAAAATGGACAAATCCTTGCTCACTATTGATAGCACCTCACTTAGCTCTGTCTCCCCAGGTGATTATGGGTACTAGATGTTTTTTGTAAGGTGTCAGCTGGAGCAACTGAGAGCTTTATAAGGATTAGCAACACACCCAGTCCTCAGAAAGGGAAGCCAGAAACAATCCTCCTATCTGACCCTGTTTCTGACAGACATAAAGTAACCACCTCTGTTTTGTGTGAAGGAGGTAAACAGATATCTTTTCATCAGGAATTGATGATGTGACAGTTTAGAAAAATAAAACCTCAAAATGGGTTGCTTTCTTCAGCGCAGCAAGACAGCATTGTTACTACAGACTTCTGGGTTGCTGAGTAGCAGGAAGGCACATATCAGCCACCTGATTTAAATTAGCAAACAAATAAACCACTGTAAAGAAATAATTCCAAGGTTTAAACTTTCGTTCTATAATTAACAGCTTCCTTTTAATTAAACAGTAGAAGATTCACAAGCTAGAAATCCAGATAAGTATGACAGAGGAGCCTGAGCAAAAAATTTCCTGAGCAACAAGGCTTTCTTTTCTGGAGGAGACAGTAGGAATAACCTGGTACCCAGCTCCTGGTCTGCAGGATCACACCATGAATATGGTAGCAAACTCAAAATCCTGAGTTTTGCAGAAAGTCTCCACAAACAAATGTAGGGCCATGCTTAACGTATTGATAGTCCTTAACAGAAAGCACTGGTGAGGGGGGTGGAGCAGCAGCCTGGGTGAGGACCCTGGATAAAGGCTATCCCTGGCATTTGTGCAGCACATGTCCCTGGCCAGTGGAGTGCTGGGCAGGGGATATCACTACTCAAGCTGCAGCTACTGAGCTTCTGTGAGTGTCTCTGGGGTTAGAACTGAGCTACCCACGCCAGCGTGCGGCATCAGAGCCAGGGCTGCTCCTCAAATCATGCCAGCCATGGAGTATGGCAGTGAACTACACTGTTTTAAAGTCTAATTTATGCAAACCCCCCCCCCCCCCCTTT